>JAJPUD010005146.1:0-53898 GCA_023553655.1 Myrmecobius fasciatus | reverse complement strand
AGATATTTCATGTTTTTCTCTATCTTTTCATTTTTTTGTTTTTGTTCAACTGATTCTTGAAGTCTTGATGAGTCATTAATTTCCAATTGTTCGATTCTAATTTTTAATGTCTTATTTTCTTCAGTTACTGTTTTTAGTTCCTTTTGCAATTGACCAATTACATTTTTTTGTTCATTGCATTCTTTTTCCATTTTTTCCATTTTATTTTGCAGTGATCTCATTTCGTTTCCCCATGTTTCTTCTAACTCTCTTTTAAGATTTTTTATGCAATCTTCAAAGAAAGCCTTGTGACATGGAGACCAATTTATGTCTCTCTTTGGGGCTTTTTCTGGAGTTGCTTTACCTTTAGGGGCCTCAGGATTTGAGGTCTGTTCTTCCCTCTCTCCATAAAAGTTGTCTATGGTGAGAGCTCTTTTTGGTTTTTTATTCATTTTTTTTAAAGGTGTGAGGTCTGTTTAGGGCAAAGGTGGGACAGCTGCTTTAATTTGTCCTGGGGCAGTTCTGCTGATTGAGTTATTTCAGGAACTGGGCAGTTTTGCTGATTGAATTATGTCAGGGGCTGGGCAGCTCGCTGATTGAATTATTTCTGGTGCTTATCAGACCTGTCGTTTGATTGATTTCTTTAAGGTGCTGTGTAATGGCAGCTAGTTACGATGCTCATCAGGGGTTCAGTGGTTCACAATCTATCCCCCTCAAAAGGCAGACCCTCCAAATCACCTGCCCACAATCAGGACAAATTGTTCCAAGAGGCTCGCAGAAGACTCCCAGGTGTGTGAAAAGCACAACGCTCCCACTCCTGTTCTGACTCCTGTTCCAGCTCCCTGCTCCAGCTCCCTGCCCCGGTCTCCCTGTGCTGCAGTCTGGGTTCAGTAGGCCACCCCCTGCCCCATTAAAACAGACCTGTTTTGAGGTTCTTCCGGAGTATCTTCTTCTAGAATCGTGTTGTTCTTCGGATATTGTGGATTTTTTTGCTTCAGAATCAGTCTAGAGGCTTTATATTTTGTTGGTTTGAGGGGAGGTTAGAGGAGGTTACAGAGAATCCTGTCTGATCTCCGCCACCATGGCTCCACCCCCGGAAGGAAACCCCAATTAACTCTTAATTGTCAGATATAATGACCTTTCATCAATCCTGATCTTTCTTGACCTCTCTGTGGCGTTTGAGGCTGGGGATCGGCTTCTCCTCCTGGATGCTCTCTCCTCTCTAGGTTTTTATGTCACTACTCGCTCTTTGATCATTCCTCAGCCTCCTTTACTGATATTTCATCTACGTCATACTTCATAACCATGGGTTTCCCAAAAAAGTTTTGTCCTGAGTTTTCTTCTCTTTTCTCTTTATACTATCTAAGTTATTTCATCTATTCTTAGGTTACTTAGATTACTTGTATATGTGTGATTTTTAGATTTATATAGCCAACTGTAGCCTTGCTTTTAACCTACAGTAATACATCATCAACTGTCTCTTAGATATCTTGAAGTAGATGTCCCACAGGTGTCTCAAATTCAACAAGTCCAAAACAGAACTCACTATCTTTCCTCTCCTTTTGAACTCATATTAGTGTTGAGGGAACCATCATCCTCCCAGTTACCTAAGTTTGGAACTTCAATGTCATTCTGACCTCCCACACTCTCATTCACTCCACATATATAATCCCAAATTAAATCTTGTAATTTATACTTTCACGACACTTATTGTATATACCCTTTTTGTTCCACCCATATTGCCAAAATTCTAATTCAAATTGTCTTTATTTCTTGCAAGGATTATTTCAATAGTTTTTTCTCCTCCTTCTCTAGTCCACTTTCCACATAGCCACTAAGTGATTTTTCTTCCTGTTCCCCAAATTTACTTTAGAAACTTTCTTCTAAATTACATTTTAGGGGCAGCTAGGTGGTGCAGTGGATAGAGCACCAGCCCTGAAATCAGGAGGACCTGAGTTCAAATCTGGTTTCAGACACTTAACATTCCCTAGCTGTGTGACCCTGGGCAAGTCACTTAACCTCAATTGCCTCAGCAAAAAGCAAAAAAAAATTAATTACATTTTAAAAATTGAATTCCAACTTCTCTTCCTCCCTTCCTCCCTTTGAGAGATGAAACAATTAGATATAGATTGTACATGAAGAGTCTTATAAAACATTTCCATATTAGCCATGTTGGAAAAGAAAACAGACCAAAAATACTGCAAGAATAATAAATTTTTAAAAGTGTCCTTTAATCTGTATTCATATTTCATCAGTTCTTTCTCATGGTGGGATAGCAATTTTTAATAACTTTTTAAATGATATTGCTTTTATTGTATACACTGTTATTCTGGTTCTGCTCATTTCATTTTGCAACAGTTCATGTAAATCTTCCCAGGTTTTTCAGAAAGCATCTTACTTGTCATTTCTTACAGCACAACAGTATTCCATCACAATCATATACCACAATTTATTCAGCCATTCTGCAGTTTGATGGTCAATTCCCTCAATTTTCAATTCTTGGCCCCAATAAAAAGAGCTGCTACAAATATTTTTGTCTATATTTCCATTTCCCTTTGATCTCTTTGATTTACAGTTTTAGTAATGGTATTACTAAGTTACAGGACATGATCAGCTCTTTGTGTATAATTCTAAATTTCTCTCAAGGTGATTTTTCTAAAGTATAAATCTGACTATACTACAGTTTTGATAACTATACTCTAGTCTTCTCTATTACCTCCAGAATCAAATATAAGCCATTCTGTTTCACATTTAAGGTCTCTTTATAACCTAACCTTTTCTTACTTTCCAATGTTCTTATAATTTATTCCCTTCCCAGGCTGGATAACACAGCACCATTGACCTATTTGCAGTTCACTGAACACAACACCTCATCTCATCTCTGTGCTTCTGTTTGGAGACCTTTTCTGGTTCCTCCAGGTGATAAGGTTTTCTCTATTCAGATTGCCTTCCATTTATCTTTCATATATGTTGTATGTAGCTAGACATAAATACCACCCCCCTCTTGGAAGATAAATATGTTTAGGTCAGGTGTTGTTTTTTGCCTTTTTTTTGTGTCTCCAGAGCTTGGTACAATGTCTGGCATATGTTAAGCACTTAATAAATACTTGATACAAAAAAATGTTAATTGTGACAGGTAAATATTCAAGAAAAAAAAAGATTCCTAAAGAGGTCATAGCTTGAGAAAACAACAGAAAGAACCACTTTCTTTCATATGACAATTCTACAGATGTCACCAATAGAGTGAAGAACCCTAAGGAAACAATTTATCACAATATTTTGGGGGTTTTAACACTGATAATCCAATTTTGAAAGAAGAATACATGCATATGATGCAGAACTTTGAAAATAAAGCCTTGTGATGAGAGATAATAAAGGCATTCAATGTGGTTTTGGCTTAGGCTAGTTCTCTTTTCCCCCTCTAGACAGTGTCCCTAATTTATCTGACTCAAGCTCAACTACTTGATACTTTATTAATGGGATTTCTCATTCATGCCAAGAATTGGAATAAAGCAAGAAGAAAAATTGGGTGGGAGAAGAAAGATTGAAAAGGAGAAAAGCAAAGCAGAAGGCAGAGTCAAAGAAATGGTCATTTTCTTGTCCACCCATCTTGCTACCAGCTTCCACCTTTGTTTTGAGATCTAATCTCAGAAACAGTTCTAAGAGCTACATAGCCTTAAATGAACAAGAGGACACTGGAAAATCCAAAAACTATTTGGAGAGAAAAGGAAATAAATTGCATTAAGTGGAAGGAACTGGAAGTATTTCTAGATAGGGCTGCTTCTATGGAATGATTTGTGGGCCACAAAAGGATCTTGCTACTAAAAGCAAAAAAAAAAAAAAGGTTTTTTTTTTCTATTGAATTAAGACACTGAAAGTATTTATTAAAATGAGAATGTGTTACCTAAATGGTACCAGCTTCCCAAATAGAATATATTCATCAGATTATTTCTAAGAAACTGGAGGAATTGAAGACAGAGAGGAGTTTGGAAGGTGGAAGAATACCAAATAGGTTGCAGTGCATTACCAAGAGTGGCAGCTAGAGGGTATAGTGGGTCTGGAGTCAGGAATACCTGAGTTCAAACCCTGTCTCAGGTACTTTTTAGCTTTATGATTCTGGGCAAATCACTTAACTTGTCTTCCTCATTTTCCTCATTTATAAAACGAGAGTAATAATAGTACCTACCACTTAAGGTTGGACATGACTGAAACCATTTAATAATAACAATATCAACATGGAATGACTGTCAACAAATTTGTAAAATGTGATTTCAGACCATTTTGTGCATTTTAGGTTTCTGTAAGGAATTTCTCAATATGGGGGTACCTTGAAAGAAAATGTGTTCATGGTGAAATCTTGAATGTGAGCTTTTTCATCACCTCTTAGTGTTGCCGTCTCCCTTAATGAAGTTCCTTCCCTCTGAGGTTTATCTCCAAATAATCCTCTACATAGCTTGTATATTCATAATTGTTTTCGCTTGTCTCTTCCACTAAAACATGAGCTCTTTGAGACTGGGAATTGGTTTTTAACCTTTCTTTGTAGCCTCAGTGCTTGACTCACAGTTAATAAATTCTTGCTGATTTAAACTGATCCCTAGATATCCCTATTTCCTCAATCTTGAATTCTGTATTTCCCCCATCCTTTTCCTCCCTCACATATGCTGAATTTGTACATTGTAAATAACACAATAGAATGGAAATGAAAAATTTTGGTATGATAGTACAGAGAGAAAAGATAAGATAAAGGACAGAGCCTTGTTGGGTATTTTCAGAGGGCATGATGTGGATGAAAAATCTTTAAATATAAGATGAAAATAAAGTCTTGTGTTTTAGAGATTGAAGTTAATTTTTATTGCAGGTCATCATCATGTACCATTTTGGCCATAACCCAGACCTCGTCATCATTTAGAGATATTCATCTTTATTTAAAATCTTAAAACTGGCATTCCATCTTCCGTAGTACAGGCTTCCTACCTGTCTGGCACCTCTTCCAGTTCCTCAAAGCCATTGGCCCCAATCTTCATCTTTACTGAAATTTCCATTTGCCTGATCCTTTTTACTCTCTATCAATGGTGACTTTCACTGTCTACTATACTAATATCCTTCCTAATGCAATTAATTAATTTACTTTGGAAAGTACATTTATATGATAAAATATTATTGGATATATTATATTTATGTTATATATTATATATATAGGATACACATACATATATATTATAGGATAAAATAATTTCTATAGGTTGGCCTGGCTATTTAAATAAAATAAGCTGTTTTTATTAAACCGGGGTATAGCCATAATGCTACCAATTTTTTCAATACATTGCATCTATACTCAATTTTAAAAAACATCATTTTGAACTTAAATACTTAAAGACCCTTCCCCCTCAAAAAGAACATTTTTATGTACATTACACAACCTAAAATGAAGATTCTATATAAAACCATGAATTTATATTTCACACTATTTACTTTTTGGGAAACACTATATATGTACTCCATAATTTTCAATTTTTTTATTCATTTGAAACTTAAATACATAAAAAGCAATCATATTTTTGCATAAGTTATTCATGTATATATATTTGTATTATTGATTGCTTAGGTCTTAAAATGAGTGTACACATAATAAAATGAGTGACATCTAATCTAATCTAATCTAATAAATATTAATGAAGCACTTACTATGTGCCAGGCATTGTACAAAGCTCCAGGTTTACAATGAGTAGGAAGAAATACAGTTCCTGCTCTCAAAGAGCTTACAATCTAATGGGGAGACAACATAACAGAAGTAGGCAGGAAAGCAATGGGAGTTGGTGTGGGAGAGGAGAAATGGGGAATACTCAGCATGGAGGCATCTTATTCTATGAGTTGAATAGATATGAAATGGAATGATGAGAGTCCAGTTTGTGCCCTCTAGAAAATAAGACATTGGATAGTCCATCCTCCAACCTTCCAAATGGAAGATAGAGAAGGCTGATGGAGGTGGTGTCCATCAAGGCTTGAGGCAAGAGCATGGTGGTGAAATTAGAAGTGTTGAATTCATCTCAGGAGGGGCAGCTTGTTCTTTCAGGTTGAAATTAAGCAGAGAAACAAAGGCAAAGCAGAATTACTTTCCACTTCATTCATTCACATTTATGAACATCAGGACAGGTAGAGCCATGGGTAGATACCATGGGGCAGGTTTCTGGTTCTCCTGGTTGAGTTTTTAATTCTGGGGACATGGTTCAATCAAGACTGATAATTACTTCTGATTATAAGACTTGAAGATTAACATCATGGTCAAGAGAAGTGATCATAATAGCTAATTAATAGTGATAATGATAATGATTATTATATATACAGCACTTATCATGTGCCAGGTACTGTGCTAAGTACTTTACAATTAGGATTTCTTTTGATTCTCACAAAATTTGATTCTCCCTACTTGGGAATAAATACTGTTATGATCTGGGTTTTGCAGACAAGGATAAATAGAAAATAAGTGGTTTGCTTAAGGTCACATAATAAGTGTCTGAGGCCAGATTTGTGCACTATTGTGCCATCTAGTAGCAAAAGAGTATCTAGCTATAGAATGGGCCATCTCAGGAGGTAGTAGAAGTCTTCAAGAGGAAGCTGGATCACCACTTGTCCAGGATTTCATTAAATTGTATCCCTATTTGGATTTGGGTTAGAGAAGACACCCTATGAGATCTCTCCTAATTCCAAGATCCTATGTCTTTGTGAATATTCTCAGGTAAAATAGCAAAATGGAGGGTAGTAAGTTAAAATTTCCGTCAATTGTTCATTCTCACCCTCATGTTAACTGCTTATATTGTACAGAACAAATAGTAGGAAAACAAGTAGGAATCTTCACCAGGGTGGTGATTGTGAACAGATATGGGAAAGAAAGATTGAATTTTGAGGTACTATGAATTATTAGGGCTGCTGAAGACAGTTCATTGGAGAGAATTCTGGGCCTGAAGTCAGAAAAACCTGAGTTCAACTCTGACCTGAGACACATCCTAGCTGTGTGACCCTGAGTAAGTCACAACCCTATTTGTCTCAATTTCTTCATCTATAGAACGAGTTAGAGAATAAAATGGCAAATAACTCCAGTATCTTTGTCAAGAAAACCCCATCCAGAACACAAATGGACAGCAATAATATGCTTTTATTTGAATATATAAAGATATTTTCTTTGATGATACCCCTTTCCCTTAACTCCTCATTTGTTGTGCCCACCATATACTTCTTTATTATCTTTTGGGTGATCTTTAATTTTGTTTCTTTGGAGACTGAAGAGTTCCATAACACTTAGCCACACAAGAACACCAAAAAAATATTAGTAGTAAAATGATGAGCCTTGATTTTAGGGAGTAGCTTGGATTCATGAAAAGAACACTAGAGCCTCCAAAAAGCAACTTGGGACTGGTTAAATGGATAGAGCAAAGGACAACCGGCATACAAGCACATTCCACTGGGACTTTTGTGATGACCAAAGAAAACAAAGAGCCTCCAGAAAGTTGGGTCAAGCTTATGGGAGGAAATAGACAAGAGCCATAATGAGTGATTTGTACCATTGGATGGGCTAGTCCTATTGATAAAGCCACAAATCCATTTAAGTTTTCTTTTGATAAAAGTGATAAAGATAAAATACAACCATGTGGAATATACTGCAAATGAACCAAGGAGAAGGAGCTCAGTTTGAGGCTTTTTAATGTGTATTAACTCTACTTTATTCTAATCATCTCTCCATGACACATTGGAGTTTAGTAAGAAATTAGAATATTAACTAATTCCCTTATTTATAAAATGAGAGAGGTAAAATGTGTGAGCTCTAAAATATCTTCCAGCTCCACAGCCTTTGATTTCAGAGTCTCATTATTCTTAAGTTTTCTGCTACTTCTTTCTAGAGATGTTATCAGAGAACAAACAAGTTGATTGAACTTGGGTATTGCTGGGATTGAACAGGGTAATGCTGAGCTCACCAACAATAGTTAGGGGAGGAACATGAAGATAGAAAGGACCAAGAAATCCTGGATTTTAATGAAACTGGATTTTCACGATTAGAGGGTATACTTGAGGTCAATAGAATGACTCTACATAGAAAGAGGGCATTAATAATAAATGCTGAGTCCCACCCTTAACTTTAAAAGCAAAGAATCCCCAAATTCATCTCTTGTGAATGGACGAGGGTGCTTCTTTCTGAGAAAGGAAGTGTACATCATAAACCAATGTTTTGCCATATACTGTCTCAGGACTTTTAGGGTACTCTTCCTAATTGGGTTTAAGGTCTAGACAAACCTAACAATTTGGGTCATCCAAAAGGGGATGCCTCAAGTATTAATGAAGTGTCCTCTTCAAGGAAAGGCTATATGACAACTTGTTGGGTACTTTCTAGAAGAGAATCTTGTTCAGATAGAATAGGTGACTTCTGAGGTGCTTTCCAACTGAGAAATTCTGTGATAAATTCTATCTTGCCATCTTGTCGCTTTCTTCTTCCTTCTTTCCTTCCAAGTCAATTTCCCTTTGACTTCCACATGTTCCCATATTCTCATTTCCTGCTCTTTTGTGCCCACTGGATCTTCTATAATTTGCACATGGCAGTAAAACCTATGTACAATAGATATGCTGTCAGGAGATAAATTTCCAGGTAGATTTAAAATTCAGCCAAGTGAATTCTTCTGCATCTACTTTTTCCTCCTTGTAATTTCTGAGAAACTTTCCTGCAAACAGTCTCCTCAGACAGTGACAAACTGAATCCTCATTAAAACAAAGAAAGGTTAAGGGAAAAAATAACCTATTTAAAATGAGGTAACTCACCAGTCTTTCAGCTGTAAATTGACAATAGGATTTATATAAATCCATAATTGTATCTCTTTTACCTGCAGTTAGGCTAGTTAATGATGAAAAAAGTATACAGCCGATTGTGCGGCTTTAATGAGGATTCTTCTTATGGAGTTAAAAAAACCCACCAAATTAAATTCTGCCAATTTACTCCATTGCAAATTGAGCACCACCCTGTGAGCAGAGGGGGGAACAAAAAAAGGAAAAGAAAGAAAGAGGAAAAAAACCATCAAGTGGCTTAAATCAGTTACAGCTAAATGTGGAAGTCAGCATGTGCTTTAGCCTTTAGTCATGAAGAATATATTAGATTTTAAAAATAAATGGCTTTCTGCTGAGTCTTCACTGCAATGGTTTTCTGACTTTTAATTAAATTTTCAGTACTTGTGGCTGTTTCCTCATGGACTCCGGCCACCGAACTCCCATTGCCCATATCATTAAGTAGAGTGGAAAACCGAATTGGAGATTATTAAGCTTGTTCATTTCTTTGTTATTGGGGAGCCGGCGACTTTCTCCCCCCCCCCCTTTTTTTAGTTGTTAAATACGGTTGGAGCATTCATTCTACAGGGATCTTCTCTGGGAATGAGATCAGTTCTCGTAAACAGAGCATGATTAGCCCTAATGCAGGAGCTTGTTAAATGTTCCTCATTATCCATTTCTGGTCTGTTTCATCGGTGTTAAATGAACTTAATGTAAATTAATAAAAACAGGTTTGCATTATTTGTAACAGGATTGAGGGTAAAGAAGAAAACTGTAAGCAACACTAAACTTGGCAAGCTGCATTCAAGTTTGCAGTTTTCTTGGTGGCGATCCTTCCTGCTTTGTGGGAAATTGAATAAATTGGTTTAAAGAAGGGCATCATGCTCACTCTTTTGGACAGAAGCATTGTAGTTCAGGAGACTGTCTCTCTCTTAAGGAGCTCATTGCTAATTTGAGATTTTTTTCCCCAAAAATTTAGTTTCCCTTCAGGAGTTTTTCAAAAGTTTAAAAAAGCTACATAAGTACTGATAAGTGAAATGTTGGTGTCAGAATCCATTTCTAACAAAGAAATCAACAGTTTTATCAGTTCACATCAAGAGAAATTTGCAAGTGGTCCATTGTGAGGCCTAATGGTTAATTAATTTTAAATTCTGATTTATCTCGATTTACAAAGACTAATCTCACTGCAGATGTGTTCACACAGATGTGCTATGTAGAATTCATAATATTGAATTTAACATTGATATGTTAAAAAAATTCAAAGTTCTGCTCACTAATTATGGAAAAGCCAAAGTGAAAGAACATTTAACCATACACAGGTCAAGGAGCTAAGCACAATTAACATAAAAAAATTGAAAGATGTATTTTTGAGATGGAGATAGTTTCCCTTTGAGCATATAAGGAGGACTTTAGACCTCAGCATTTATAATTTCAGGACCTTTAAAATTTTTTTTTTAGCCAAAACATATTTTAATTATAAACTACTGGACATTCGATTGAAGGCAATTTGAGGATACAAACAATGTCTTTGGGTGAAAGTTTCCAACAGCATTTGAAGAAATGCTTTGGATAAAGTGAGGAAGCAGAAGTTGTTGAAAGATTAGGATATATAGAGAATTGTCTCATATTTATAAGGATTCAAGCCATTCTCCAATCGATAAATGGTCAAAGGATATGAACAGACAATTTTCAGAGGATGAAATTAAAACTATTTGTAGTCATATGAAAAGGTGCTCCAAATCACTATTGATCAGAGAAATGCAAATTAAGACAACCCTGAGGTACCATGACACAGCTGTCAGATTGGCTAAAATGACAGGAAAAGTTAATGATGAATGTTGGAGGGGATGTGGGAAGTCTGGGACACTGATGCATTGTTGATGGAGCTGTGAACGGATCCAGCCATTCTGGAGAGTAATTTGGAGCTATGCTCAAAAAGTGATCAAACTGTGCATACCCTTTGACCCACCAGTGTTTCTATTGGGCTTATATCCCAAAGAGATCTTAGAGGAGGGAAAGGGCCCCACATGTGCAAGAATGTTTGTGGCAGCCCTTTTTGTAGTGGCTAGAAACTGGAAACTGAAAGGATGCCCATCAATTGAAGAATGGCTGAATAAATTATGGAATATTATTGTTCTGTGAGAAACGACCAGCAAGATGATTTCAGAGAGGCCTGGAGAGACTTGCATGAACTGATGCTGAGTGAAATGAGTAGAACCAGGAGATCATTATACACGGCAACAACAATACTAAATGACAATAAGTTCTGATGGACATGGCTCTCTTCAACAATGAAATGTTTCAAACCAGTTCCAATTGTTCAGGGAAGAAAGCCATATACACCCAGAGAGAGGGATGTGAAATGTGGACCACAACATAACATTTTCATGCTCTCAATTGATGTTTGCTTACAATGTGTTTCCTTTATCTGATACGTCTTTTGTGTAGATATGTTTTTTCTTGCACAACAATGATGTGTGGAAATATGTATACATATATTCGATTTGTCAAGTATTTGAACATAATTAACATGTAGTGGATATCCTGCCATATAGGGGAGGGGTGGGGAGTAGGGGGGAAAAATTTGTAACAGAAAGCTATGTAAAGTTTAATGTTGGAGAATTACCCATACATATGTTTTGCAAATAAAATAAAATAAAAATAAAAAAATAAAGATATTCAGCATAAATCAAAAAAAAGATTTGGTAGAAATATGTATGGGGATGTGTGGGTGTTAGTGTAGTAATGCTTAGTGTGCTCCTGAGCTCCTGGCTAATATTCAAAATTCAGTGGAAAAACCAAGATACACAATTAGTAAAACTCTTGAATTGGCCTGATAGAACAACCTACCAGTGCTCAGGGTCAAATTAAAAAGGGATAAAAATAATGTGCATGACAAATTTCGAGATTAGAGGTACCTATTGAAAGATACTCAGGATCAGGTGGAACTCAGTAACCCCATGTTCTCCAGTCCTCTGTGATTCCTGAAGTGGCAACCCCAGGGGGCACAATTTGCTCCAAGATTCTCCTTTATGCAGCCTGAGCTGTATCACCAGCCTCTGGGGTGGCCCAAAGGCCCCTTTAAGGGAGAGGGAATGGCCTCATGACTTATTTCCTGGGACAATCTTATCAAATCATTACAGGGAAAGGCAGAAATTAAGGAAAGTTAAGATACGAGACATGTAACTTTTCTTATTTCTTCGGAGCTGGGAGAAATTAATTCATATCTGACCTTTTGTAGTTTTCCTGGCAAAGATAGTGGAGTAATTTGCTCATTTTACAGAGAAAGAAACTGAGGTAAACATGCTTTGCGTCACACAACTAGGAAGTATCTGAGACCAGATTTGAACTCAGGAAGATGAATTTTCCTGACTCTGGGGCCCCACACTCTATCCTCTGAGTCCTTCAGCACAACCTATTACATACAACATACTCTTTTTTTTAAATATAATCCTTCAAAGGAAAAATGAATATTTAATGAAACAGAGAAGCATCATTGATTAAGACAAGAGTTGAATAGAAAATCTGACGTTCAAACACAAGACTTAAGAGAAGCATAAAAAGACATAAGAGCAGCATTACAGAGTGATCATAAGGAGCTCAATAAAGTTAAACTGTTTCCTATTGGGAAGATGATACATGTAACTTCTAAAATTTTTATCATTTTTTATAAAGCTTTTTATTTACAAAACATATGAGTGACCTTTCAACATTGACCTTTGCAAAAAAACTTTTATTTCCCAAGCTTTTCCTTTCCTTCCCCCCACCCCCCACCCCTAGATGACAGGTAATCTAATACATGCTAGATAGGATAAATTATATGACAAATACAATACATGTATACATATCTATACAGTTATCTTACTGCACAAGAAACATCAGATCTAGAAAGAGAAGAAGAAAAAAACAACCTAAGAAGGAAAACAGAATGCATGGAAATATTCACAGAAAGCGTTAAAATGCTGTGTTGTGGTTCACTCTCAGTTCCCACAGGCCTCTCTCTGGATGTATATGACTATCTCCATTGCAGCACAACTGGTTTGAATCACATCATTGTTGAAGAGAACCATGTCCATCAAAATTGATCATCGTATAGTCTTGTTGCTGTGTATAATGTTCTCCTGGTTCTGCTGATTTCACTCAGCATCAGTTCATGCAAGTCTCTCCAATCCTCTCTGAAATCCTCCTGTTGGTCATTTCTTACAGAACAATAATATTCCATAACATTCATATACCATAATTTATTCAGCCATTCTCCAATTGATGGGCATCTTTTCAATTTCCAGTTTCTTGCCACTACAAAAAGGGCTGCCACAAACATTTTTGCACATGTGGGTCCCTTTCCCTCCTTTAAAATCTCTTTGGGATATAGGCCAAGTAGAAACACTGCTGGGTCAAAGGATATGCACAGTTTGATAACTTTTTGAGCATAGTTCCAAATTGCTCTCCAGAATGGTTGGATCTGTTCACAGTTCCACCAACAATGTGTCAGTATCCCAGTTTTCTCACATCCCCTCTAACATTCGTCATTATCATTTCCTGTCATTTTAGCCAATCTGACAGGTATGTAGTGGTATCTCAGAGTTGTTTTAATTTGCATTTCTCTGATCAATAGTGACTTGGAGCACCTTTTCATGTGACCGGAAATAGTTTCAATTTCTTCATCTGAAAATTGTCTGTTCATATCTTTTGACCATTTGTCAATTGGAGAATGGCTTGAATTCTTACATATTTGAGTCAATTCTCTATATATTTTAGAAATGAGGCCTTTATCAGAACCTTTGGATGTAAAAATATTTTCCCAGTTTACTGCTACCCTTCTAATCTTGTCTGCATTCATTTTGTTTATACAAAAACTTTTCAACTTGATATAGTCAAACTTATCTATTTTGTGATTAATGATGACCTCTTGTTCTTCTTTGGTCACAAATTCCTTCCCCCTCCACAGGTCTGAGAGGTAAACCATCCTACATTGTTCTAATTTGTTTATAATATCATTCTTTATGCCTAGATCATGAATCCATTTTGACCTTATCTTGGTATATGGTGTTAGGTGTGGGTCAATGCCTAATTTCTTCCAGACTAGTTTCCAATTATCCCAGCAGTTTTTGTCAAATAGTGAGTTTTTATCCCAAAAACCGGGGTCTTTGGGTTTATCAAACACTAGATTACAATTCTCATTGAGTATTTTGTTCTGTGAACCTAACCTATTCCACTGATCCACTACTCTATTTATTATCCAGTACCAAATGGTTTTGGTGACCACTGCTTTATAATATAGTTTTAGATCTGGCGCAGCTAGGCAACCCTCATATACAACATACTCTTAATTGTTCTCCCTGCCTCACATCTCTCCCCATTCCAATTTATTTTCCATCCAGATGTCAAACTGATTGTCCATAAGTGTAAGTATAGATATTACTATTTTACTCTTTGCTCAATAAACTCTAGTGGTTCCCTCATTTTTCCAATAACAAATACAGATGACAGAATGTCCTAACAGTACAATTTGTTGCCACAGAAGTCATCCATAGACTCTTCCATGTTCCACTCTCCATTTCCCAGCAGCCAGAGGAGTCCCAATGTTACCTGGATGCTGACTGCCTGATCATGACCTCTTCTGGAGATATCTAAGACTCCCACTCTACTTTATCTCTTGAAGTCACTCTCCTCTTGATAGAGGACTATTGGGTCTTCCTTTGTTCTCCAATATATTTTAGGCTTTGCCATCTATTCTGTGAATTTTCTTGCCTAAGTACTGTCTAATCTTTCCATTTTCTATGAACTGAATATCAACATGAATCCTTTTTAATGTATTATTTTAATGTATTAAAATGTAAGCTCTTTGACAATAGGAATGTCTTATTTTCAGTTTCTCTTTAGTTCTTAGGATAATGCTTGGAATACAGCAAGAGCTTAATAAATGCTTTTCTATTCTACTCCCACCTTGGCTCTTTCCTATCTTTGTGTGTGTGTGTGTGTGTGTGTGTGTGTGTGTGTGTGAGAGAGAGAAAGAGAGAGAGAGAGAGAGACAGAGACAGAGACAGAGACAGAGAGATACACATATAGATAAAAAGAGACAGACAGACACAGAGAAAAAGAGACAGAAAAAATTGGGGTTAAGTGACTTGCTCAAGGTCACACTTCTAGGAAATGTTAGTATCTGAGGTTAAATTTGAATTCAGATGTTCCTGATTTCAGAGCTGGTGTTCTATCCACTACAGTGCCACCTAGATGCTCTATCTATTCTTCCTATCTATTCTTTCTCACACTTTTCTCTCCTCCTTACATTCTGGGGGATATTAATACTGACCTTCTTTCTGTTCATAATATTTCATCCCTCACCACTGTGCCTTTGTACTAGCTGTCCCCTATGGCTGCAGTGTTTTTCTTCCTCATCTCTATTTCTTGATATCCCTGTCTTTTTTCAAGACTCAACTCAAGCACTGCCTTCTACAGGAGACTTTCCCACTTCCCCAGATACTTGGCCCTTCCCCTCAAAAACGACCTTTCTATTTTATATTAATCATGTATCCACTTGTTTCTTTACATGTTGTCTGTCCCATTAATTTGTAAAGTCCTTAAGAGCAGGAGTTGTTTTGTGAATTTGTCTTTCTTTGTATTCTCAGCTTTTACTATGCCCAGCATATAGTCAATACTTAATAAATATGTTAATTAAGTACAGACTGCCAGATCAGATGGAAGAAATGAGTGATAACTTCACAGATAAAAAAATTGACATGGAAGCAAGATATTATAGTAATGAGGAATTTAAACTAATTACGCATTTCTTGGAGTTTCATTTATCAGATTAAATCTGATGAATTCTTACATTTGCTTACTGAAATTTTACTTTTAAAAGAGAAACAAATGAAGAGAACCATTATTCTGTACTTAATACTGACTAACCAGAATTAGTGGAAGGGATGGAAACCTTGAAAGAGTGTGAAGATGACATTTTAAAATTCATGCTCATTCATGAGAGAATGTATTTCAGACTTCAGGAAAGCACATTTTGAAAAACTAAGAAAATTTAAGTATTATCACATGATTCAGAAAGTTAAAGGGAAGGAGACTCTCACTTATTAACCTTGGACCATACTATAATAATACATTTTTCTGAGGAAGAAAAGGAAGGGGCCATTTAAAAATTCTGATGCAGCTTCACAAGGAGCTCTCTAGAGATCTACAATATGAAAAAAAGGTAAAATAAAGTGATAAAAGGTATGTATAAAAAGAAGGTTATAAAAAGTGCCAGGAAGAGTTCTGTTAAAAGTGTTAGAAAAGCTAAAGCATACAGTGAGTTGAGGTTCATGAGAAATCTGGAATAAGAAAAATGTTTTAACAACTATGTTCAAGATAAGAAGATCAAGGAAAGAATAAGTTTCCTTTTTGGGTGGGTGATGGTATGATTGATATGAATATGATGAGGAAAAGGAATTCCTCAACTCTAATCCTATTGCCATTTTCTCTAACAAAGAGAATGATCTATCATCAGACTGGAAAAGGAAAAACAAAAAGGCAGATAAAAAATCCAAGCTCAAGATGTTTCAGAAAATTCTTTTTTTAAAAGGAGTAATTATTTTGTATGGTTATAGAGAAAAGAACCAACGGATAGGAGATATCATGCAGGCATGTTTTCTGAATATGAATGGGAGGCTTTTATAAATAATATAGTGAGCAAATAAGAGTCTTAGAATAATAATTTATTTTGAAATTGATTAGTAAGTTGAGTATAGGTCCATCCAAGGAACATTTATTAATACTATATGTAAGGATTTTTTAAAAAAAAGATTAAGATGAAACAATCTGTGTTTTTTTGCATTTTGATTTTAATTTTATTTTTCCTTTTTTATTTATAAACACATTTTTAGCATTCATTTTAAAAAATTAAATTTCATATTTGCTCCCCACTTCCCTTTCCTCCTCACCCTCCTTTCTTTGAGATGGAAAGTAATTTGAAATAGATTATACATTACAGTTACACAAAACTTTTTCTCTTAGCCACATTGAAAAGGTCACTTAAATGATACAATATATAGAATGCTGGTCCTTGAGTCAAGAAGATCTGAGTTCAAATTTGACCTCAGACATTCACTAGCTGTGTGACCTTGAATAAATCACTTGTTCAAGTGATTTTTGCCTTTTTGCCTCAATTTCCTCATCTGTAAAGTGAACTAGAGAAGGGAATGATAAACCACTCCAGTATCTTTGCCATGAAAACCTATGGGTCACAGGAAAACAGAGTTAAACTTAAATGACTGAATAACAACAAATATGAATCTCAAACCCTTTTTTTTTTACTCTCTATCATCTCTATCTAGAAAAAGAGATATATCTAAATTTATATCTAGTTTTACATTTCAGATATAAAGATATTTATAGATACCTAGATACACACATACACACATGCATATATATACATATGTATATAAATAATAATTCATTTCCTTTAGAGAGACCAGTAAGTTTTGTAGTTAGATGATTAAAATCTATTAGACTTAGATGTCTTTCACAGTTTTGTCCATCCTTAGAAGTGCTAGTTGTAATAATATGCTGGAATATGGCTGGAAGCATCAATGTTTTCAATAAGTGTCACGGGCCATACTTCAATTTTCTTCCTTTCTTTCTATTTTAGTTTCTTTGTTTTTTTATTTGTTTCCTTCCTTCCTTCCTTCCTTCCCTCCTTCCTTCCTTCTCTCTATCATCTATCTATTCTATTTACCTGCCTTTATTTTTATTTACCTGCCTACTATCAATTTATTATCTTCATGTTCTCTCTATCCTACTAGTTAGCTAGCTAGCTATCATTTATCTTATCTACCTTTATCTGACTGGCCTCTTGTCCATTTTTATCAAATATCTATTACTTCTCTTTCTTCATCTATCTACATCTCTCTTTTTCAGAAAAAAATGAAAGTAGGAACACTTCCATTCAGGTTAAAAGAATGCAGAAATGGATACTTCTGACTCTGTTGTGAAGTCACCTTGCCTTCATTTTAGCCTCCATTTTCCTCATTTGCAAAATAGGGATAAGCTCTGGCTTCTTCCATTTCCTCATTAACAGCCTGCTAATCATAAAGATACCTCTATTCCTATGTTGCCTCTGATTGGTGACTTTCTGCCTAGATGTCTATTTTGTGAAGAGCCCAGGTCATCTATTCTCATTCCTCTCCAGGTCCACTCAGCTCTTTAGACTTTTCCACCTTTGTACCTACAGCCTTTTCTTCCTTAATTTGCCTTCACCTTTATGGTCCCTCCTCTGATTGGTGAATTCTTGTCTGCAACCATAATTTCCACGAACCCTTCTATCTTAGAGACTGCCTCTCTAGACTTTGCCATTTTGTCTTCCCTTCCTTTCTAACCACCCCCTTTATCTTCTTCCATTAGAATTTTAAATCCTTGAGAGTAGGGATTGTCTGTCTCTATGTCTGTCTCTCCTTATCTTTGTATTCCCAGTGCTTAGCATATTGCCTGGAAAGTGCTTAATAAGTGCTTTTTCTGTATGTCTCTCAGTCTGTCTGCCTAATTACCTATCTGTCTATCTATCTAATAATCTCTGTAGTGACTACCACATGGGAATATTGAGGAGATATGATGAAAAAATGACTCTTAAGTACTTTGTGAATCTTAAAGCATTATCCAGGGTTGATCACAGTGGTTCATATCTGTAATCTATGCTTTTGGAAAGGCTGAGATTGATAGATTCCTTGCGTACAAGAGTTCTGAGCAGCAGTAGGATTAAAGCTGATTGGGTGTTCACTTAATTTGTCACTAGTGTGATGAAAGTTAAGGAACCAGGGTCCACCTAGATGCTCATGGAGGCTGAAAATGGTTTAGATCAGAAATGGACCAGGTCAAAATTTTTGTATATACCATAAGGTTTTTGTAAATAACAGTGGGACTGGCTATGAGTAGCAGATGCACTTCCAGGCTGGGCAAATAGGGAGACCAAATCTCAAAAAAAAAAAAAACAAAACTCCAAACCCCACAAAACAAAAAGCCAAACCGCTATGCAAATACCACTTCATCATCACCATCACCACCATCAATATTATTATTATTACTGACATTTTAGGAGTGGGGTACAACAGTTACAAATCTGAAATGGACATTGGTCCACTGTGACTTTAGAATCATGGAACTTAAACTTATGGCCCTTATTGACAGAACCAAAGACTCCAAAAATCACCAGTTTCCCCTTTTCTACTTTCCTACCTCCCATCTGTGCTTTAATTAAACACTGTAAAATTGACCGCTCCAGAAACAAGCAAGAACATTGGCTTTGGATGAAGAACAAAACAAAACCCCCAAATCTTAAGGAAATGAAGTGTGGTTATTTTATTCTTAAGAGTTCTCTCTCAATTTCTGGCTCGGCTGCCACCGTGTCACAACTATTGATGCCATGGAAGATTGGGCTGTATTTATGAGAATCTCTGGATAAGTTGTGTGTGCTTGCAGATGTGTACACATGTATGTATCATACATGGACCATGTCTGTATAGAGGCATTATTATGGACTCACACCTACAGAATGGGCTTCCTCACTCGTCCCACGGGTCAGGCGGTGTCCTGGACTGTGGGTCTCTCTGCTGAGTAAGGTTCTCCTTCCTGCCTTTGCCAATTTTCAGCAAAGTCCAGCAGTGGAGCTGGTGGGGAGAGCACCTCCCCCTGCTTCTGCCTCCTAGTGGGCTGTCTGAAGGAGGCTATACATATGTATTAAGTTATTAAGTAGGGGTATGGGTTCTCACAAGTTCAAACACAAAGCATGCTGTGTCTCTGCTCCAGCATCTCCAGGAGGGCCTGGATTAATAGAAATGCAAATGGAGCATCTGTACAAGGCCATATGATTAGAGCTTCCCTCTCACACCTCCAAGTCAAAAGCAGAAAAACACTGCATGTGAAATACAACAAAAATGGTGATATAATATGCAAAGTCTGTTACCCATTTCGACAGCAGTCAGCAAAACATTTCTGCTCACACCACTCCCAACCGTTCTGCCCCAGAATTATGTAAGCTAATGGCTTTTGATGGGACAAGATTGTTGCTGGTGAATCAGAAGTCCCAACTGACTTACTTCTCTGTTCGTTGTCTAATATCCAACATATCTCAGGTTGAGAGGATGCTGATAATTTAGTGTAGGAGGGGAGTGTTTCCGAATTTTAGCCGTTTTGCACTTCATTTGGGGGATAGAAATGATCAAGCTCTATCAGCATCTGTCCCACTTCAAACTTTACTTTGAGAAAGGAATATTAACCTATCATCCCCAGTCTACTGTAGTTCATACTTCTCCCACTCATTAGTGGATTAGGACATGATGCAAATGTGGCCAAAGTCACAGATTTCATCTCAGTGCCTGGCATACAGTAAGTGCTTAATAAATGCCTGTCAGTTGATAGATTGCTCTCTACATGGACCATGTGGCTTCCTTCTGTTCTATGACCCGCACCTTGGAATCCTGGGAAGTGGTCTTGTTTTCCAAACTTACATGCTATTGGTCACCTGGGGCTGTATTGCTTGAGAAAGTGTAAATGATATAGTGATTATCATTCCCACTGGAGGAAATTAAAGCCATGGGTCAGCCCCCTTTAATTTGGATGATTTATTATTATTTTTTTTAGTCTCTGAGTAACACTGGGTCCACTTATTCTCCTTTATCCAACACCCCTCTTTCCTGTAGAAATTTAAGATAACTTATAATTATTCTTATTTCCTTCAGTTTAAGGGAAAGGAATGGGGATTCATGTAGTCCGAAGTGAAGTGTAGTCTTGAGATTCTTCAGTTTTCAAGATCCTGGATCTCTGAAGAGTTATTCTAGTTTATAATAGCTCTGATCTGGGTAGCTAGGTGGCACAGTGGATAGAGTGCTGGCTTATAGTCAGGAAGACCTAAGATAAAATCCAGTCTCAAGCACTTATTAGTGTGACTCCTGGAAGTCACTCTGTTTGCCTCAGTTTCCTCATCTGCCAAATGGGGATGACAACAATACATGCTTCCCAAAGTTGTTTGAAGGTCAAATGAGATAATATCTGTAAAGCATTTAGCACAGTGCCTGGAACATAACAGGGGATAAATAAATGGTTCTTTCTTCTTCTTCTTGGCTCTGACACTCACTATATAACTGAGGAAAAGTTCCAGTAGCTCTGTAAGCTTTAAGTGTTTTCCCTAGAAAAAAATAAGGTTAAGAAACTACAGTGACAACTTGAAGTCCAAATGGGATAATATATGTAAAATGCTTTGTAAATCTGAAAGTACTTTATAAGCATTTACTATGTTCTTTGTAAAGTGTTTTAGAGATGTCACTTATAGTCTATGTAAATGCTATCTAAATGTAAATTATGGTTATTATTAGACTCTTTAGAATTGGTTCATAATGGTAATAGTTAGCCTTTATGTAGTGCTTTCAGGTCTGCAAAGTGTTCCATTCAACATATATTGTTAGCCCTCTCATGTTCTCATTGGATCTTTACAACACTGTGAAGTTGATAGAATATTTAGCCCCATTTTACGGATGGGGAAACTGAGAACAAGAGAAGGCAGATGACTTGTTCAATGTCACATAGTCAGTGCCTGAAGCGGGATTTGAACCTCCCTGTCTCCAGTTTCAGAACTCTCGATGCTACATTATGCTGCCTTGATGACAAAATGTCTACCTTTGGTTCATCAATCTAAAATAATGTGCCTTATGGGTTAGCTTCTTTTGTTCATATGCAAACTCTTTTGTCACTAGGAAGCCCGAGGAATATATTGTTACACAGCTGACAGTGTGTCAACAGCATCTTCGTCCCTCCTGAAGGATTGCACATTTCAACATTCTCATCTCCATCGCTGGCTTGCAAGATTGCAACTGGACAGCTTTTGAACTAGGTAAGTACAATGCCATAACACACTTATCTGTTCCCTGTTCTTCTGTTGACTACCTGTGAAAACTGGCCTTTAAAAAAATAAAGACAGCCTTTAATTATTGAGTTTTGTAAAAAAATTTTTAATTTGGGTATTCAATGAGCTTGATCCCATGGTGCTGCTTGTCCAAGGGTCTACCATGAGCAACAGCTTCAAAAACAAACAAAAAAAGCACAGGCAGCAAAAATATCCACCGAGATTTTTCCTATCTGCAATCCTAAATCTAATTTAGCATTAGTGCACCTGTCAGGGAAGGAGATTTCAGGGCAGTTACTCACCTACCTGAAGGTTTTATTTGGTTTAACCTCCAAAATAACAGTACCGATGGAGCTGAGCACTCTCGGAGGCAGGTGTTCATGCTGAAATAATGGGCTGTAGAGCTTCTCTTCTCCCCAAGAATGGGTCTGAGAAGTGACTGGGGCTTCTGCTAGGGCTCCTGAAGGGGACCGTAAGCCAGCTTGAGGTTAACATGACCCACACCGCTTACAAGTCTTTCCTTCAGAGGACAAGGAAGGATGCTGGGAAGAATTGTCGACTAGGAAGTTGTTTTTAATGTGATGGGGAGGCTGACCCTCTCTCCCCTGAAAAGGGCTCTCCTTCCACCCACCTCCTGGGGCTTCCAGCATGGGGCTTTATGGCACTGAGCGATCCATGTATTTCAGGCTTTGAGTTATGGGAAGGGATCCATCTGGACTTCGGACATCTCTGGGAGTCCTTTCCTTGTTATTTATAGTATTGTCTTTTTCTGTTCCTTTCTGTCACTCTTGTTTGGGGCACTTGTCCTCTGTTTTCAAGGCAGCTCTCTGGCTTCTAGCTGATCTATAGTGATAAACATAAAACTAATAAGGCTCATAGGCATCCTTGGTTAGACATAAAAAACCAAGCCAGAGCAATCAATCAGTCTTAAAGTTCCATCTATGGCATTAGAATAGAAAAAAAGGGAGGGTTACTCTTTTTTTTTTTTTTTTGGCAGAACACATAGTTGGTGAAAGGGTTACTAGCCTTTTGTTCTGGCTAATTATATGGGGGAACCTTAGGAACTGGAACTTCTATTGGGTGAGAGATTGACTCCTTCTAAAAGAAAGTATAGCTATTCTCCATACTCTCCTATGGTGACCCCATCCCTTAAGGACTTCATTTATTATCTCCATGCAGATGACTACCAATATGATATTTTCCTCCACCCTAGAGTGTCACTCTTCTATTCCATATTTTTGTATTGATTTAATTGTTTCACCCTACTGTGTTCCATTATGTTTCATTCAATGAACACTTATTAAATAACTACTATATGAAAGATACTAGGGAGATCAATCAAATATGAAAAAAAATCAAAATATTTTAAAAATACTTCTTATGTGTCAGCTGCCATATTAGGCATTGAGGACAGAAGAAAAAAAATGAAATTCTCTACTATATTCTATTCTATTGGGTAGAACAATATACATATAAGTAAATAAATACAAAATATATACAAAGTAAATATGAAGCAGCTAGGTGGTCCAGTGTGTAGATTGCCTGGACCAGGAATTAGGAAAACTCATCTTTCTGAGTTCAAAGTTGACTTTACATATTTACTAACTGTGTGACCCTGGGCAAGTCACTTAACTCTGTTTTTCTGTTTCTTCATCTGTAAAATGAGATGGAAAAGGAAATGGCAAACCAGTCCAGTATCTTTACTGAGGAAATCCCTAATGGGGTCACAAAGAGTTGGAAATGATTGAACAACAACAAATATACAAAACAATTTCTAGAGATGGGGGAGACATTTGATGCTAAATGTCTTGCAGGTACTTGAAACTCAATGTTTCCAAGCTTGAATCCATTTTCTCCCTAGATACCTCCTATCTTCTCTATGGTAGTGATGTTACCATCATCCTCCACTAAAAGATTTGGAGTTACCTTTGTGTCTTCCTGCTCCTTGCCCTACTCATTCAATCATACTTTGTCTTAATCAATTCTCTGTTCCCAGTATCTCTTATATTGTCTCTTTTCAACTCTTTGCAACCAGGTTTGTTCAGGACTTAATCTTTTCCCATCTATCCTATTATTATAATAGTCTCCTCATAAATCTTCTTGTTTCCAAGTATTACCCTCTTCACAGACTATACAATTTTTAATGCACCATTCTGATCAAGCTAAAAGTAAAGGTTCCTTATTGTCTACCCCCTAACTCAATAGAGTGATAGACTTGGAACTAGGATCTGAGTTTGAATCTTGTCTCAGTCACTCCCTTAACTGTATGACCCTCGCAAGTTAATTAACCTCTATCTGCCATAGTTTTCCATCTGTAAAATGGGAATAATAATAGCACCTATCTAGTAAGTTATTATGAGGATCAAATGAGACAATATTTATAAAGTGCTATTATTATATCAACATTATTATTACCAAATAAAGTTTAAATTCCTGATTCTGATATCCTCTGTAATACAGCTTCAACATATCTTCTTAAATTTGTCCATTTCTATTCACTGTTCCATCTTTTATATCCAACTCAATTGGCTTACTTTTTATCTCCACTTTCATCTTTATAGATATAGTCTTGTTTTGGTTTCTTTGTCCCATTTCAAGCTTTGCTTATAGGTTCTCCTTTTCCTGAAATAGACTCCCCTTATATCTATCTATTAAATTCCCTCCTTTGTTTTGAGATTTAACTTAGGTGCTACCTGTTCCTCAAAGGCTTCCTTGAGGCTGTCATTCTTCCTTCCTCAAGTATTTTATAATATCTTCCTTTGGACATCTTTTAAATTTTCTATTCTCCTCTGTCCCCATATTGTTTGAGTAATCTCACTCCACTCTCACCTATTAGATTGTAGTTCTTTGAGAGCAGAGTCTGTCATCTTTATCTTGGCTTGTCTGGTGTTTAGTAGCATACTTTCCTTATATAATTTAAATGAGCTTTAGCTTTGTGGCAGAGATTTAAATAACCTTTGAAGTACCTTCTAATTCTCAATCTATAAAAATAAAAGTTTTATGTTAATAATTATTTGGATGTATGAATGATGACTTCAATTCAGGGTAGGGATCCATGAGCCACTCATATTCTGGAATAGGTTAATTGACAGGTGCTAGAAGCAACCTTTCTTTATCAAAGCCTTGGCAATCATACTTGCTACAAATGTCCTGATCATAGAGTTGGAAACCTTGAGTTAAATTTTAGATGTGACTTTAACTGGAAGATGTGCTTAAGAATATGTTTATACTATGATGAAGCATCTGAAATCAAGTTAGAAGTTGGGAATAGAAAGGTAAAATTAGCTTCCTCTTCAATGGATCAAGTACTCACTTGAAGCCTCACCTGGAACCTGATGCCCTTTAGGGTTAATTTACACTTCATTTCACAGATGAGGAAACTCAAACTCAAAGAAGTAGGGTAATTCATCCATGTTCAAATGAGTAGCAATCAACAAGAGCTGGGATTCAAACACTAGTCCTCTGTTGCCATATCCAGTATTCTTTCCAGTTTCGAATAATTGAGACTGACTTTTTACACTGATCACAATCACTTCATCATTGATAAATGTCCTGCTTCATTTGACCTGGAAAAGTATGCCTTCAATGAATATAGCATACAAAGAAATATTATGTAAAATATGAATCTGATAAGAAACAATTTTGGCAGACATTCTATCCTTCTTTACCTTACTCATGAAATTTGGGATTAGGGAAGCTGATAGGCAAGATGTTCTCACCTGCCCCAGGATGTCAACTGTTCCCATCCCTTTCTAAAATGTATGTGAGATAGTGGATATGGAGGCATTTTGAGTGATGTAAAACTCAAGGGAAATATAGGGCATTATCACTAGCACATGATATATAACATGAACAGTGGTTCATACTATAATTTTGATGTACATGTTCCTAAGCATTTTTTTCTTACCCACACCCCAAATGTCAAGGTTCAAAACACTGGATAGATTGAAGCTTTTCCTTTCACAAGTGTGACCCTGAGAACCAAGTACAATTTCTTGCTTCTGAAAAACACTGCTTAATGTTCTAATTATGTGAGGCTGCTTCATCTGAACTCAGAAATCACCAAATCCCCTGTGCCCAGTTTTTCCAAATGATTGCCCACATCAAAATTACACATGCAAAAAGGAGGGGGTAATTAGTAAAACAAGAAGATAGATTTGGGGATCAAATAATTTTACATGCTAATAGCTTGTCTTGAGATTCCTCACTGCTCTGCTCTATGGATATTTTGTACGTGTAGACTTCTGGTTTTGCCAGATCTCTGAGAATATAGACGTCAGTCATGGTAACGGTCATAATTGACATTGACATCATTCTTTTAGATTTGCATAGAGAGAGTCAGCTGGATAATGCAGTAGATAGAACACCGGCTTTGGAGTCAGGAGAACCTGAGTTCAAATTTGGCATCAAACACTTAATTATTTACTAGCTGTGTGTTCCTGGGAAAGTCACTTAATCCCAATTGCCTTGCAAAGAAAAGTGAAATAAAACCAATTTTTTTTACAGACACACTTTCACATATATATATTTTTTGAGACTCCTAATCATGGTAAGAAGTAGTTTCTTATATATTTATTTATGTAAATACATGCATATGCCTATCTAGTTATCTCTCTCCATACATATGTATTTATACATGTATGTGCATGTACTATGCATATGTATCACAGAGGCAACAAAATACAATTTAGAGCTGTCAAGAACATGACCAAGGGTGTAATGCCCATAACTTTTCTTATAATTGCTGCAGAACTAGATTAAAATGTAATTGGGAAATATTTAATAAAATAAATAAAAATATAATAAAATACAGATAATATTAATATGTGATTTTCTAAGCTAATCAGGGATCCTTATATATGATTTAGTAGCCATTTCTATTTAAGTTGGCTCCACTGACAAAGTGGAAAGAGAACAGGTTAGCCTTAAAGTGAGGAAGACCTGGGTTCTAGTGGCTCCCTTTGATATATACACACTTGTAAACCTAAGGAAATTACTTAATGTCTCAGTATTCTGGATTCCTTTCAAGGATTATAACTTGAAAAAAAAGATGTTGACAAATGCTGTAGAGGAAGCTTCTCACCAGATTCCAATACTGATGAAAACATAAATATAGACTTGGTCTTTCTGGCTCTAACTCTGTTTCTTTGTGTCTCTATTTTTGTCTCTTTCTCTGTCTTTGTCTGTCTCTCCCCACAGTCACAATATCCTTATGTCTTTAAGATTGTGTATATGTATACATCTTTATAGACATAGATGTATATATACACATTTATCTACCCATACATCTATACACAAACTTAGAGTTTTATACAGATCAACCCAATCATCCTTCTTTCCAACCCTGCCCCCTGGAAGAGGCAAGCGTGAGAATATTTTTAATGCCCCTTTCCAGATATTTACACTGAGGCTTGGTAGTTTTTTTGGGTCCCAAATCAATTATCAGAGCTGCAACTAATTCAGAATTCAGAGCTCCCTCAGCTAATCCTTCTCTCACCATCAGGAGCAAGAGAAAAGACAAGATTAGGAAAATTTGAGTAAAGAAGAAGAGATAGTGTTTTTGGGGAAAGCATAAAACCCAAGGCCATCTTTACTCCAGTCAGAGAAGTTCATTTAGTTGGAGTCCATTCCCAGTAGGCAGGAACAATTGCTTAGTTATAAAGTCTGAGCCCCAAAGCAAGTATTTCAGAAAGGGCTCCTTTTACCCTTGTTAATTGTAAAATAACTGGACCTTCCAGACCCCCCTGACACCCAGCAGCTATTTAAGCAAGGTTTCTACTAAGGGAAAGCAAGAAAGGAGGCAGCTAACAGGCTGAATCACTTATTTTTGCTCTTTATTTCTTATCCTTATAGATAAGAGCAGAGGATCTGGGTTCAAATTTCTAGCTGTTGAATTTTCTTATCTATAAAATGAGGGGATAGACTTAGATGGAGAGCATTTAAGAATTTCACCCGGTGCATGTACAAACAGTGTCTTCTCTCTGGAATGGTCTATGGATTGGTAGGTAAGACTCATGTTCTAGGTTTTTTATGCTCAATTTTAAAAGAATTGAAAAAATTCAAGTTGTCTTTAGGATAGATTATAGTAGACACATGCTACCTGACTAGTCCAAGCATTATTAAGGTAGTCTGACATTACTTTAAGGGTAATTATCACATGTATTCTTGACTCATATTGAGCCTCCACTAATCTAAAACTTTCCAATCTTTTTATATTAGTTGTTATCCCATCACACCACAACATACCACCCTTATCCTATATTTTTGCAATTGATTCTTTGGAATCCAAGCATAGAACTTTACAATTATCTTTGCTGGGCTCATAGCATTATAGTTTTCTTAACTGTAAAATAATCCTTATTTTGCAGGATTGTTGTGAGGGTCAAGCGAGCTATTTATAAAAGTTAGGCATTTAGCATAGTGCTTGGCACATAGTAGGTGCTATATAAATGCTTATTCTCTTCCCCTTCTGTTAGAATTCATATATTCCCAGTTCTAGTCCAATTACCTGCTTAAAGTTCCCTGAAGGCAAAACTCTGTCTCTTGTGTCTCTATTTTTGCATAGGATGTTCCTCATGTCTGGAATGCGCTCCTTCCTCATATTTCTTTCCCAGCATCCCTAGCATCCTTCAAAATTCTTTTCAGGGATCACTTCAGAAACAGTGCTCCACTCTAACCTATCTAGTTATTAATGACTTTCCTTCTTAAAATTATACAAATTTTTACATATGTTCTATGTATATATCTGTGTATATTCTGTATTGTTCCAGGAGAAAAAAGCTTTTTGAAGGCAGTGACTTCCATCCATTTCTGTCTTTATATTTAGCATCAATCATAGTACCTGGTACCTATTAGAGATTTAATAAATGTTTTGAATTCAGTTGAGTTCAATGATGTTTTATACTTCCCCCAAGATTGCCTTGATACCTCCTCTTTCTACTCTATTTTCCTGATTAATCTTCAACTCTGGTAAATACCACTGTCTATGTTTTTTTTTTTTTTTGTACTACTTCTGACCCCACTACGGAGAGTGCAACAGCAAAAAATATATAATTGGCTCCATTACTGATTCACCATATGAATTCTATGCAACAATTCTTTTAGTTAACTCTTGTTGATTTCTTTCTCCTGTTCCCCTAGGTCTATTCACTTTAATCTACATAATTTCACAGTTTCCTTTAAAAATTTCTGCTTCATAATTTCTTTTGGCATAGAAAGAGTTCTGGAGTTAAGAGATTTGGATTAATATCTTAGCTCTGAATCTATGTGAGAATGGGCAAATCATCAAGACCTGGCTTCTATGAGAATAATAAAAATTTTAATATCTACCTCATAAGAAAAAAAACATTATCACAAAGCATTCAGAAAATATGAGGTAGTCCAAACCTTTTGGAGGCTCTTCAAATTTCAAAATCCATTGATCCCTTATTTTCAACAGATGACTTTGACTTCTGCTTTAGAGAACTCTAGACAATAACTCATTGAATTTTCCTTTTCTGCACCTTAGTGTTTTTCAGTCTATTTTACAGTGTGTCCATCCTAGCCTAATTATCTCAAATGCTAGGGGAGGAAATTTATCTCCTTCTTCCTAAGCTGAATCTGCACAATAGTCAAGGAATTGCCCATTTTAGATTTGAATAATTTCATTTTTTTAAAAAGAGGCAGAATTATGGACATTTTCAAGAGAACTTGTGAATAAGTTCACAGAAAAAAGTGCTCTGAGAAAAACACAGTTCTGGAGAGATCCAAGAAAAATCTGTTCCTCCAAAAAAACTACTAATTGAACATAGTGATGATTGAAATGTCATGTTTTAGTGGCTAATTTATATTTGCTATTATTAAGACTTACATGGATAAGAAACCACAATAATTATAATTTTTTGATAATTATGGAACAATTTTATATTGCCTATTTGTAATATATTTAAAATAGAAATATGCATTTTATGGTAACATAGAGAATAGAGGTTGAGAAAGTTATGGAAGAGATGGAAGAGTCAGAGCAAAAACAGAGGCAAAGTAAAATAGAATGAGGGGCACAGTAGTAGTTTCTCTCCTAGTGGGGAGGAAGATATTAAGACTGCCTCCTGCTGCTTGAAGGAAGACAAGGAATCATTCTCCATTAGATAAACAGTTAAATGATAGAAGCAGGCACTTTTCAGAGGCAGAAATTCAGGCTATCAATAACCATGGGGGAAAATGCTCAAAATCACTAATAATTAGAAAAATGCCAATTAAAGGCTCTTTGAGGTTTCACCTCATTCATCAAACTGACAAAATGACAAAGAATGGTAATGACAAATAGAGATGCTATAGGAAAACAGGCACACTATACACTGTTGGTGGACCTGTGAATTGTTTCTGTCATTCTGGGGAACAATTTGGAATTATGCCTCAAAAGTTACAGAGGAAAAGAATCTATATGTAGAAAAATATTTGTAACAACTCTTTGTGTGGTAGTCAACACTTGACAACTAAAAGGCTGTCCTCCTACTGGGGAATGCAAATTAAATGGAATATTATGCCATAAGAAATGATGAAGTGGACAATTTTAGAGAAAACTGTGAAGACTTCTTTGAGAAGATGTTTATTGAAGTGAGCAGGAGCAGGAGAACAATTTATATAATGACAAAAACATTGTGGAGAAAAACAAATTTGAAAAATTAGAACTCTGATCAATGCGTGAAAAACTTGAACCTAGAGGACTGAAGATGAAACATACCACTTACCTCCTAATGAAGAGGTAATGAATTTAAAATGCAGATAGGGATATAGATTTTTGGTCATGGCCAATGTGGAAATTTGTTTTGTTACATTATGAATACTTATGATGAGGGTTTTGCTATTTGTTTAATTTAAATTCATTTCATTTTTATTTTGTTTCAGTGGGGGCAGGGAGGAATAGAGGGAGGGACAGATCATAATTTCAGTGTAAGTGTAAATAAACACATTTAAAAAAGTTAATGAATCAAGCATAAATGCATATAATTAAGTAATTCATAGATAAGTGGATAAGCTAAATGTTAGAGAAGAACAGAGATCCTTAGAGATGAAAAATCTCCTGTTACTAATGAAAGATATGGAGGCTTTACAACTATTCTTGGGAGATAAAATTATTGGCAGAAAAGTTTTGCTGCTGAGAGCTGATTAAAGGAACAGTGTTGTTGCTGGGAACTGATTGGAGAAAGAAAACACACAGCAGCTAGCAGAGAAGTGGTATTGTACAGTAGTAATTCATAGAGTGGATTATTTCTCAAGGAGCCATTTCAGTTGAGAAATTGCCAATTGTTCCAGGTAGATGACTTCATCTACTAAAGTGTCATTGTTAGGTTTTTGTAAATTTATGCCTACTCTTCTTTATAGACTGTGGGTGAGGAGAGAGAAAGAAGGAGGGAGGAAAAGAGAGAGAGAGACAGAAGAGACAGAGACAGAGACACAGAGAGACACAGAAACAGGGAAAGAAGGAGAAAGGAAGAGAGGGAGGGAGGGAGAAAGAAAGAGGAAGGGAGGAAGAGAGAGACAGAGACACAGAGAGACACAGAGAGAGACAGGGAAAGAGGAAGAAAGGGGGAGAGGGAGGGAGGGAAGGGAGGAAGAGAGAGGGGGGGGAGAGAGGGAGGGAGAGAGGGAGGGAGAGAGGGGGAGAGAGTGACCGAGACCCAAGTTTATGGGGGAAGATTTGTTATGCTTTTATTATTCTTGTTTTGTTTTCTGTTTAGTATATGTTTCTCTTTAAGAGTTAATGTTGTCATTTTGGTTGACTTGAATTGGAAAATACACTAGAGAGGGCTTAGGAACTATACTCATAAATATTAGAAATATAACTTCTCCAGACCAGGCTTACCCTAGCATTCTGAGAATGAATTATAGTCACATGGTCACCTTACCCTAGGAATCCTAATCTCTCAATGTGAATGCAGGTTGGAAAAGAGAGCAAGCCAGGTCAAAGAAAGAGAGGAAATGATATTTGCAGAAAAGTTGCCTATGCCCTATGGCCATACCCATACTACATTTGTTTCCTTCAATTACATCTCCTCCTTCATCTTCTAGAATCTTGCTCCAGTTGTTTTATTTTCTCTATATTAAGCATTTTCCATCTCTTTTTTCTCCATTAACTCCTTCTATACTTATAAATATGATCAAGTCTACCACATCCAAAACAACAGCAAGAACAACATTATCAGTTTTGCTAACTCATAAAAGTAACCTTTTTTTCTTTTTTCCATTCCTTTACTGCCAAACTTTGAAAATAGTCTATCCTCATTGTCTCCATTTCGTCAGCCATTATTTCACTCTTTATTCTTTTGTAAAACATTCTGAACTACTCACATAACAATCAAATCAAGCAATAATTCATATGATGGTGACACAAGGGAATGTGTTGTGACTAGTGCTTGGTCTTCTTCAGCACTAGGGAGTAAGGTAAAGCAGTCAATCATGTACTACCTCCACTTTTCATGCACATCACTTAATACCAGAAAATGATCTAGGCTATCATTCCATGTCCCTGTGCATCTCTTAGGAAAAGAGCCAAGTACATTGTTTTTATTCTTTTAGGCAAAAAATAAGGCAGAATGATTATAGACAGAAGTGTTTATATATATATATATATACATATATATGTGTATATATATATATATATGTGTACATACCTACATTTTTACATGTCTAAGAACTTCCTTTTTGGAACCCCAACCAAAAATCTTGAAAGAGAGCAAGGGAATGCAGGCTCTAACAAACTTCCTCTCAGAATTTCATCAGCTCTTAAAGGGGTTTCAAACTTGATTTGAGGGGTAGTTGAAAATATTGTGGTTTATTACTCATTCAAAAAACTCCTGCTTCCCTTTGACTTTGAGAAGCTAATCTTTGTTGTAAATGCTTCATCTTTTAAACCAGCAAATGTGATATTAAAAAATTGAAGAATAGAAATTCAAAGATATGCCTTATATCTTGGCTAATGTTTGTAAATATGGACCAGTAGAGAGTGATGGGAGAACTGAGTCTCCTTTTTAGAAGGTGAGGGGTACCTTATCTAAATGAGTTATATTGGAAGTACAAGGAGCCATTCTTTAGAGGTATTCAGGCAAGGTAAGTATATGGGAGAAACAGATATTGAACTGTTAAAAAAGCCTGGTAAAGAATCCAGAACCTATATATTCCTAAAAACAGAATTGTGAGCTTGTAGGTATTCCAGACTGTAAAGGAGCCAGATATAGGCATTTGTACTCTTTGTTTTCCTTGGCAACTGACATTTATTTTTGAGGAAGGGTGGGATTAAAAAATAAAACCACATTTCCATGATGGGAGATGGAACATTGGTTGGAATGGGAAATTATGCCCCTGAAGGAGAGTGAATTGTTAAGAAAGCTTCAGCAACACAAAGTAAGAAAGGGCAAATTGTCTGAGCATGCTGAAATTACTCTTCTGGCTGAGGAAATGATTGACAACTAAGTCTACTTAGCTCTTGAGGACCACATGATACCTATACATACATCCTGTCGATGGAAACTCTTCCCATAAACTCAGCAGCATGGAACAATGGAAAAAGTCCTGGATATCACTGGGAAGATTTGAGTTCAAATTCTACCATTGACTCTGTGATTTTAGAAAAGTTACTTAACCTCTCTTTGCCTCAGTTTCTTCCTCTGTAAAATGAGGGAATTGGATTAGATAGCCTCTGAAATGTCTTTCAGTTTATGATCCTGTGATAACAGGTAGTAAGAGGTTGTCATATCTTTATTCATAAAAACATCATTAGTATTGTTTTACCTTATTTTTGTGTTTGAAGGACCACCGTAAGACACATAGGGAACTTGGCTGGCTCTGAGAGCTGATGCAGTAGAAAGATTTGTTAAAGGGAGGGCTGATTAAAAAGGAGTGATCTAAGGCGGTTTTCAGCTGCATTATCCAATGAAATAACCATTCACAAAAAGAAGTGATCAATTCCATCTTTTAAATAAAAAAATAGAGGTTTGATCTTAGATTCAATAAGACTTGAGTTCAAGTTCCATATCTATCAGATTCTGGCTATGAGATTCTCGACAGTCACCTCACTTCTCAAAGACCCACATTTTCTAAGACTACACATTGCAGAGAAATTGATAATTTTATAACTGAATTTAGTTCCAACCAGGAATTCCCTGTATTGATGAAATTATATGATCAGATGAATAATAAAAATAAGATTTCAAGCCATAGAAAAGGAATATGGTTTAAGAGAGATAGATATGAAAAAAATGACACTTTGGGGACAAATCATCACCACAAAAGCACTCTTTCCAAAGCCTCATTGTGTTGTTGGAGACAGGTCCTTTAAGGAGGCACTAGACAGAGCCAAGATTTGAAAGATCTTATCAAATCAGAAAAGATCTTTGAGTGTGGTCCTTCCATAGACCATGTTTATTATCCAACTGATCAATCTAGGTAAGGATAAAGATGCTTATTACCTGAATATAGGCTTGAATATGATAATGGCCATAGAAAGACACCATCACAAACCAATTAGATTCAGAGGTCACACAGTGATTTCGATTTCAGAACATGGACTAGAATCTAGGTTTCCTGACCATTAGTCTATTTTTCTTAACAGTATCCCATAGCCCCATAGCCCCTAAGACCATATCATCCCTATTTGAAAATTTTGGCTTGTAAAATGGAAGAAATTGTGCTTGTCTTCTGAATAGTTCACAACCATGGACAAAGTATCATGGAGTCTCATGCATTATCCACTTTGAATTAAAGTTTTCTAACAGTCTGAGATTTTCTCTTAGCTCCAACTATGGTCTACATTCTTGATTTCATTCAACTGTGGTTCTTAGGGATTACCCATTGCTACTAATACCCTAAAGTGAGAAGGCCTAATCTTAGGCTCATAGGGTTTAAGAGCTCACTTTAGCCTTTCTTTTTAGGCCAGAGTACAGAATATCTTATATAAAGCTCTCCAGAGAAGTTTCCTTAAGTTCCTTTGGGAATCTTTCCACTACCTGGAAAAATCCAAGTATTATATTGATCCTAGAATATTAATAATAACTTGCATTTACAGAGTGCTTTAAATCTTGCAAAGTATTTTCCAATGATCATTTCATTTGATCCTCACAAATAACCCTCGTTGGTATTCGCTATCATTATCTCCATTTTAGAGATGACTAAATAGACTGTCTAGAATCCCACATCTAAAACTCAGGTTTTTCTGATTCAGACTTAGGCATTCTATCCCCTTCATTTCTTGGTTGTAGCAATATATTGTTTTCTGTCTTGGGATCACCTTAGCCAAGTTTGGAGGGGCTTATCATGTTTCATATCCATCTCAAGGCTTTCCTAGTCCAACATTATCCATGGCCCCATCAGCCTTCCTTATTGGAGTCAGATGAATTGATTTAAATCCCAGAGATACACCTGTAGAATCCAACAAAGATCTGATATAGATCAAGGAATCCTATTTTATAACAGGATGATCCCTCCAGACATGTTTTAGAAATCTTGCTGCTAGAGGAAGCTGAAAAGTTAAAGATTTGGTAGCTCCAGGCCATGTGAGAAAGCTCCAGGCAAAATGACAAAGATACACAATAAGTTCTTTTTAATTTTATTAGAAGATAAATATGGGGGAAGGGAAATGGGTTTGGGAGGAGAATACTAGCATAGGGCTTAGTCTCAGAACTTCTGAAAAAGCTAGCTCCTTTGTTTGAAGCAACAGGATAAATGAACGATATTTCTTGAGTGACTACTATTATATTGATTAATTGCTTCTGTTATTCAAAAGCTTGCCTTTAATACCCATTCTGGGGCATAAAAATGTTTTGTAGAACTGGTACATATGTAAATCGCAGTCATTAATTTAAAACCTGACCTACCTTTTCTGGTTATTGTTACTTTGTAAAGTGATTTATTATAAATTTCATGTTGAAACATCAATATTACCAATTAAACTTGCTTTGTAAGTCTTCACATTTAAATAAATGAAATTCTATGCATAAAATGGTACAACTACTTTTTAGTCATTTCCTTCAAGTCTCCATCAGGATTCTTGTTGTGTTTTTTTATTTTTTTTTTTGGTCCATTCATTACTATTTATGTCTCCTCTTCAATGGCTGTAATTAGTTTGCACTCTATTCGGTATTTTTTTTTTACTTTGCATTATTTTATAAAGTTATCCCCATATTTCTTTTATATTCCTGATACAAGTTTTTCTTAAACTAATTGTAATTTTAGGGTTTTTGGAGATTTTCTCCATTTCTACCTATACTCTGAGTGACTTTCTATGCAAACATGTGTGAAAGATACAAATGTCAGTGCATTAATGTGTAAAGAACATTGGATTTGAAATTAAAGGCCCTGAGGTCAAATCCTATGTCAGCCATATTCTATCCATAGCACCCTGGATAATTATTATTAATTATTATAAATAATTTGAATCAGCCAAGCTTAAATTTCTTCACAATTAAGGAAGTTGAGCTAGGTGGAGGTTCTTTACCTTTTCCTTGTCATGGATTCCCTTGATGACTGGAGAATTTTATGGACACTTTTCTCAGGATAATGCTTTGAAAGGCATGGTATTACCTAAAAATATCAATTATATGAAAATACAAAGATCTAAATATTGAAAATATGAGTAGCTAAGTGGCAGTAGGTAGAGTGCTGGGCCCAGAGTCGGGAAAACTCATTTTTCTAAATCATCAGCAAGTCATTTAGCTGTTGCCCTAGTTTCCTCATCTGTAAAATGAGCTGGAAAAGAGAATGGCAAACCACTCTAGTATCTCTGGCCAAAAAAAAACAAACTCTAAATGGGATCATGAGGAGTTGGACACAATTGAAATGACTAAATAACAACAAAAATACCCAAAAAACAAGTTTATGGGACCACAGCAGGTACAATCTCTGGACTAGATGATTTCTGTTTTCTTCTAGCTCTAAATCCATGACTTTAGGATCAATCCTAACTTGCATGCAGTCAATTTCAAGATTGCCCCCCCCCCAAGATTGATTGAACCATTTCTGTCCTAGAGTTCTCCCACTTCTACTACTTATTTTATATATTTTGTGTATATATATGTACATATTTTATATACACTTATATGCATGCATGTTATTTCCTCCTATAACATGTCCTTGTGGACAGGAATTTTCACTGAAGTCTTCATCCCCTCACAGCCTCCCACAGTGCTCTACACATAATGGGCATTTGATAAATTCTTGCTGATTAGTTGATTTTTTTAAGCCTCTGTAGTTTGAAACTAAGGAGTTTGTTAAGTCAGTCTCCATCTAAGACAGAGAATGACCTTTGCATCATCACATACCTTCAATTCATCTGAAAAGGGTCCTGGGATTTTAACGGGTGATAAACCACTATTCGGCAGCATAATGACAGCTAGACCTGTTAATGTCATCTTGGACTGCATTAAATGAGGCACAATATCCAGAAGGAAGGAAGTTAATATTATAGCACACTGATTTAGTAATGGCTGGTATACTGTACTGAGTTCTGGGCATCATATTTTATGAAGGATATTGATAAGTTTGAGAGCATTCAGATTAAGGAAGCTAGGATTGAGAGGGAAACAAAATTATACTATGCAATGCTCAGTTGAAGAGATATTAATTAAACTTGGGGAGGAGAGAAGACTTGGGAAAGAAAAAAATAATTATCCTCCAATACTTGGATGGTTACTCTATGGAACAGGGAGAAGATGCATCAATTCTTTTCTATGTACTTTCATAGCCTTCACCTCTACTAGGTCCTCATCTCCTCTCATTTAAACCATTGCAGTTGCCTCTTAATTGCTCTCCTTGCCTCAAATCTCCACACAGATGCCAAAATGTTTTTGCTAAAGTGCAGGTCTGACCATGTGGGATAATGGGTAGAATAATGAACTCAGAGTAAAGAAAACCTGCACACAAATCCCATCTAAGAAACTGGGCAAATCACTTTGCCTCTACCTGCTTGTTTCCCTATCTGTAAAATGAAAGAAGAGGACTCAAAGTCCTCTGATGTCCCTTCCATCTCTAAATCTCTGATCTTTACTTATTGGCTCTCTCAAGGATCAAATGCAAGATCCTCTGACATTTATAGCCCTTTGCAACCTAAACACAAATTATTCCCTTTCCATCACTCTATAGATCATGCAACAATGGCTCTCTTGCTGCTTCTAATATAGAACACTTCATCTCTTGCCTCCTTATCTTTGCACTGACCATCCCATGTGTCTGTTTTCATTCTTGTTTCTTTCAAAACTGCTTAACTGACAATTTTTACACACTAGGTAGCATTTATATAGCAATTTAAGGTTTGCAAAATGCTTTATAAATATTCTCATATGATGAGATAATAATTGCTAAGCACTTAGAAGAGTACCTGGCAATAGTAAATGCGAGATAAGTGTTTTTTTTTGTTGTGGTTTGATAATTTTTCACCATTTAAGACCCCATTTGAGGCTTTCTTGGCATAGGTACTAGAGCAGTTTGCTATCTCCTTTTCCAGATCATTTTATAGATGAAGAACTGATGAAGACGGAGTTAAATGACTTGCCCTGGTTCACATAGATATTAAGTGTCTGAGGCCAGGTTTGAACTCATGAAGTTCTTGGCTCCAAGCCCATTAATCTATCTACTGCAACACCTAATTTCTATTCTTCTCCTCCCACTCCTGCTCTTGTTCCTCTTCCTTCTCCATCTCTTTCTCCCCCTCTTCAAATAAACCCCTACGGGATATGGTAACTTGATGGCCATTGATCAAAATTGTTTTTGACATTATTCATATTTTAAGATTATAAAATCACAGAATCTAAAAGTCAAATAGGATCTTAGATGTCATTTAATACAAACCTTGCTTGAAAAATATACCCCTTCTACATCAAACCTGTATCAAATCATCCCTGAAACTCTTCTGATCTATTCCAAATTTGGATGATTAAGAATTAGTTTCTCAGGGCAGAGCCCAGATGGTTGATTAGAAGACTCAGTCAAGCTTTTGCAACATTCCCCTTCAATTTGAAAATATTACCTCAGATCAAATCTGGAAGAATATAGGCAATAAACTTGCCCTGGTTCACATAGAAAACTATGTGAGAAAAAAGAAAGAGAAAAACTAAAAATAATTTTCAAGGTGAAATGTTTGGTAGAGAAAAAAATTAGGGAAAGAAACAAAAATGAAAAAAGAAAATAAAGGAAAGAAAATTAATATCTTGTCAAAAGAGGCAAAACATCTTGAAGAAAATGATGCATTCGGCAGCTCTTTTTGTAGTGGCTAGAAACTGGAAACTGAATGTATGCCCATCAATTGGAAGGTGGCTGAATAAATTATAGTATATGAATGTTATGGAATATTATTGCTCTGTAAGAAATGACCAGCAGGCTGATTTCAGAGAGGCTGGAGAGACTTGCATGAACTGATGCTGAGTGAAGTACGCAGAATCAGGAGATCATTATTCACGGCAACAACAATACTATATGAGGATCAGTTCTAATGGACATGACTCTCTTCAACAATGAAATGCTTCAAACCAGTTCCAATTGTTCGGTGAAGAGAGCCATATACACCCAGAGAGAGGGATGTGAAATGTGGACCACAACATAACATTTTCATGTTCTCTATTGAGGTTTGCTTGCATTGTATTTCCTTTATCGGATTATTCTTTCTTGTAGATACGATTTCTCCTGCACAAAAAATGATGCAATAACTATACATATATTCGATTTCTTAAGTATTCTAACATAATTATCATGTAGTGGATATCCTGTCATCTAGGGGAGGGGTGGGGAGTAGGGGGGGAAATTTGTAACAGAAAGTTTTGTAAGGGTTAATGTTTAGGAATTATCCATACATATGTTTTGCAAATAAAAAGTATTAATAAAATAAAAAAAAGAAAAAAAGAAAAAAAAAGAAAATAACACATTCAAAAGCAGAATTGGCCAAATGGTAAAGAAATTAAAAATTTACTGATGAAAATAATTCCTTAAAAAGCAGAATTGGTCAAGTGGGAAAAAGTGCAAAGCTCACTAAAGAAATTAATTTTTTAAAAATTAGAATTGGACAAGGCAAAGCTAATGTCTTCAAAATACACCAAAAACAATAAAACAAAGTCAAAAGAAGGAAAAAAAGAAAAATATGAACAGCTTATCAGAAAAAGAAAACAATTGACCTGGAAATTAGCTGGAGGAATTATGATATAGGAATTATTGGATTGCCTGAAAGCCATAATCAAAGAAAGAGCCTAGGAATCATATTTCAAAAAATTATCAAGGAAAACTTCCCCCAAAGCCTAGGACCAGTGGGTAAAATAAAAATTGAAAGAATTCACCAATCACCATAAAAAGATATCCCGAAATAAAAACTCCTAAGAATATTATAGCCAAATTTCAGAACTCCCAGAATAAAGAGAAAATACTTTATGCAGCAAGAAAGAAGTCCTTCAAATACCATGGAGTCATAGTTAAGATCACTTGAGGTGATTCAAGTCAATTCCAATAGACTTGTGATAGAGAGAGTCATCTGCATCCAGAAAAAGGACTGTAGAACTGAATGTGGGGTCACAACATGGTATTTTCACATTTTTTGTTTTCTTTCTCATTTTTTCCCTTTTTGATCTGATTTTTCTTGTACAGCATGATAATTGTGGAAATATATCTACAGAAGAATTGCACATGTTTAATATATATATGTACATATACATGTATATACATATATATTGGAATACTTGCTGTTTAAGGAAGGGTGTGAGATGAAGGGAGAGATACAAATTTGGAAGACAAGGTTTTTCTTTTTTTTATTGTCCTAAGTTTTTTATTTATTTATTATTTGCAAAACATATGTATGAGTAATTTTTCAACATTAATCCTTACAAAGCTTTCGGTTACAAATTTTTCCTCCCTAGTCTCCACCCCTCCCCTAGATGGCAGGATATCCACTACATATTAATTATGTTAAAATACTTGACAAATCGAATATATGTATACATATTTCCACACTTATCATTGTTGTGCAAGAAAAATCGTATCTACAAGAAAGAAAAATCAGAGAAAGGAAACACAATGCAAGCAAACATTAATTGAGAGCATGAAAATGTTATGTTGTGGTCCACATTTCACATCCCTCTCTCTGGGTGTATATGGCTTTCTTCACCGAACAATTGGAAGTGGTTTGAAACATTTCATTGTTGAAGAGAGCCATGTCCATCAGAATTGATCGTCATATAGTATTGTTGTTGCCATGAATAATGATCTCCTGGTTTTGTTCACTTCACTGAGCATCAGTTCATGCAAGTCTCTCCAGGCCTCTCTGAAATTGTCCTGCTGGTCGTTTCTTACAGAGCAATAATATTTCATAACATTCATATACCATAATTTATTCAGCCATTCTCCAATTGAAGGGCATCCATTCAGTTTCCGGTTTCTAGCCACTACAAAAAGGGCTGCCACAAACATTCTTGCACATGTGGGGCCCTTTCCTTCCTTTAAGAGCTCTTTGGGATATAGGCCCAATAGAAACACTGCTGGGTCAAAGGATATGCACAGTTTGATAACTTTTTGAGCATAGCTCCAAATTGCTCTCCAGAATGGCTGGGTCCGTTCACAGCTCCACCAACAATGCATCAGTGTCCCAGCTTTCCCACGTCCCCTCCAACATTCATCATTATCTTTTCCTGTCATTTTAGCCAATTTGACAGGTATGTAGTGGTACCTCAGGGTTGTCTTAATTTGCATTTCTCTGATCAACAGTGATTTGGAGCAACTTTTCATATTACTACAAATAGTTTTAATTTCATCTTCTGAAAATTGTCTGTTCATATCCTTTGACCATTTATCGATTGGAGAATGGCTTGAATTCTTATAAATATGAGACAATTCTCTATATATTTTAGAGATGAGACCTTTATCAGAACCCTTAAATGTAAAGATGATTTCCCAATTTATTGCTTCCCTGCTAATCTGACTGCATTGGTTTTGTTTGTACAAAAACTTTTTAACTTAATATAGTCAAAGTTATCTATCTGGTGGAACACAAGGTTTTTCAGAGGTGAATGTTGAATACTATGCATATATTTTGAAAATAAAAAGATAATAAAAGAAAAAGAAATCAAATAAGTCATAACTGAACTTTCTAAGGAAAAATCTTCAGGATCAGATGGATCCACAGTGGAATTCTACCAAACACTTAATTAATCCCAATATTATATAAACAATCTTTTAAATAAGTGGAAAAAGAAGTTCTATCAAATTCCTTTTGTGACAAATATAGTTTTGATACTGAAACCAGAGAGAAAGAGCAAAAGTGGAGGAAGAAACCTATAGACCAATTTCCTTAGTGAATATTGATGCAAAAATTTTTAATGAAGTACTAATAAGGAAATCACAAATATCCATACTATGACTGAGGGATTTATAACATGAATGCAGGGTTGATTCAACATCAGGAAAACTATCAGCATAGTTGACTCTATCAATATCAATAAGAGCAGAAATCACATGATTATCTAAATATATGCAGAAAAAGCCTTGGACAAAATATAACAATCATTCATATTAAGAACATTAGAAAGCATTAGAGTCCATGGAACCTTTCTTAAAATAATGAATAACTATCTAAAACCAGTAGCAAGTATTATCTGTAACAGATAAATTTGAAGCCTTCCCAATAAAATCAGGAGTGAAGCAAGGAACTATATTACAAAGCAGTTATCATGAAAATAATCTGGTACTGGCCAAGAAATAGGGTTATATAGTTATATGGTATACTGAGATAGTAAATCTATATTAGTACATAGCTAGAATAATCTAGTGTTAAGACCAAAGTCCCAAAACTTTTAGAGTAAGAATTCCTATTTGACAAAAATTGCTGGGAAAACTAGAAAGCAGTTTGACGTAAATTAGGCATAGACCAACTTCTCACACACATACCAAGATAAGCTCAAAGTAGATAAATTATTTAGACATAAATGGTTATAGCAGAAATAAATTATAGGAGCATAGAAAATGTACCAATCAGATGTATAGAAAGGGAAGATTTTATTATTAAAGAAGAGATAGAAATTACAGGAAGTAAAATAAACTATTTTGATAAAATTAAAAGGAAAACAGGTAACAGTAAAAAAAAATTTGCAACAAGTTTCTTGGATAAAAGTCTTTTGAAAGATTGAAAGAAAACTGAGCTAATTTTATAAAAACGAGAGCCATTTCTCAATTGATAAATAGTCAAAGGATGTGAACAAGTAGTTTTCAGAAGAAGAAATCAAAGTTATTAATAGTAATATAAAAATGCTCTAAATTACGACTGATTAGAAGAATGAAAATTAAAAACAATTCTGTGATATCATCTAACACCTATCAGATTACCTAACATGACAGAAAAGGAAATTATCAAATGTTAGTGGAGATGTGGAAAAATAAAGACACTAATGTACCATTTGTGGAATTGTGAACTACTCCAATCATTCTGGAGAACAATTTATGACTATATCCAAAGAACTATCAAATTGTGAATAACCTTTGATTCAGCACTTTGACTCATCACTATAGCATCTGTATCTCAAAGATATCAAAGAAAAGTGAAAGGGACCCATCTGTGCAAAACTATTTATAGGAGGTCTCTGTGTGTGTGTGTGTGTGTGTGTGTGTGTGTGTGTGTGTTGGCAAAAAATTGAGGGGATGCCCATCAATTGGGGAATATCTGAAAAAGTTGTAGATTGTGTTGAAGTAATATTTTGCTTTAAGAAATGTTGAGCAGGATAGTTTCCGAAACAGAAAAAAAAACTGTTGCAAAATGAAGAGTATAAGAACATTGCATACAGAAACAACAGTATTATAAAAATGACCATTTGAGAAAGACTTAAGTATTCTGATCAAGAAAATGATCCAAAACAATTCCAAAGCATTCATGATAAAAAAAATGCTATTCACTCCAAGAGAGAGAATTGATCAAGTCTGTATGTAGACTGAGGCCTAGTTTTTTTTTTAATTTTCTTTATTTTGTTTTCTTTTATAAGCTGGCTAATAGGAACATATATTTAGTATGACTGCACATGTTTGATTGAAATCAAAATACTTGCCTTCTCAAGGAGGGAGGATGAGGAGACAGAGGAGAGAATTCAGAACTTAACAATTTAAAAAGAATTGTTAAACATTCTTTTCCATGTAATTTGGAAATATTTAATGAAATAAATAATAAAAAGAATTAAAAAATTTTCCATTTCAAGTCTAAATCTTCTGCCTCACAATATTTCAATCACTGCTTCTGGTTCTTCTCTCTGGTTGGGTCCTGTTTTCACATGACAGCCTTTCTAATACTTGAACATAGCTTTTGTGCTTCCCTCTTTCCCCCACTCAAGTCTCTTTTTTCCATTTTTTCAACTCAAGTTTTCATGAGCTTTCCACCTGCTGTTTTGTTGACTGTGATCTTAGTTTTCTCAATTGTAAAATGAAGGGGTTAGTAGTCTAGATCATTTGAACAGCTTTTATATTTCCCTTCCTCCCCCACCCAAGTCTCTTTTTTCCAATTTTTTTCAACTCTTAAGATTTCATGGGTTTTCCATCTGCCATTTTGTTTTCTCAACTGTAAAATGAAGGGGTTAGTAGTCTAGATCACTTGAACAGCTTTTATATTTCCCTCCCTCCCCCACACAAGTCTCTTTTTCCCAATTTTTTCCAACTCTTAAGTTTTCATGGGTCTCACTTCTGCCACTTGGTTAACTATGATCTCAGTTTTCTCATTTGTCAGATGAAAGAGTTAGTAGTCTGGATGACTTCTAAAGTCCCTTCTAGGGACTCCCATGATCCCCCACCTCTTTAAAAGTCAAATAGCCTTCATAGAAAAAAGAAAGAAAAAGACAGGAAAGGAAATTTCTTTTACCAGAAACCTTCATGACATTTATAAGTTTTCCCCAGTAGGAAGGCAGAACATAATTACTCATTTCCCAACTTCCCTGATTTTGGGTTGTTTTCTAGCTTTGGGCCATCAGAGACATCTCAAAGTTAATCAAATATTTTTTAGTGAACAGTTGGATCATCACACACTTAGAGCAACACCCACCTTTAGCTCCAACGGGGAACATTGTACTGAGTCAGAGGCTTCCTGCAGGCTTACAGTATGTCAACAACTTCACAGTGCTGCTCTTGCTTGCTAGGGCTCTCTAAGGTCCTTTTGCATTGCATTTTTCTAACATGGTAAGAGAAAACTAGTTCTAGGCCAGTTCAGTTTATCTCTGAAATGTTTCAAGAATATTCTCCCCGATACCCTTGGGTAAAGTGGGGTACAGGGGGGGAGGTAAGTGGGTGGTAATACCCCACAGACATATCAATAGCTGAAACACAAATATCTGTCTTCCCTTTTCCCTACAAATGTGTGCAGTATGATATTCTCCTGACATAGTCCTGCTTTGACTTCTGATTGCTGTGATGTCTTCAGCAAGCAATGGATTGTGAACATTTTAGGAAATAAGCTACTTACTGTCTGATGGTCAGTCTTTCAAATGCTTACTGTTTATTATGATGTAAATTATTTTTCCCTATATTTCATGCTGGAAAAAAAGATCCTATGTAAACACAAGGACATTTTATATAAATATGAAATACGTACAAAGTAGACATAATTTTGGGGGGAGGGGAACGATCAATAACACCTGGGGGATCAGGTTGAAGAGACAGGAAATGTCCTTCATTAGTTTCTTAATTTAGTTATTCTTGCTAATTAGTTTTTATGCTACTAAAGGAGTGAAAGTATTTTCAAGGTATAAGTGTAATGAAATTTAAAATTTTACAACCTTTGGAAGTTATTATTTGACATTTTAGTGTCTTTTAAATTTTGGTGCCTTGGAGTTAGGGACGTCAGAGATGAACTGATCTAATCTAAACCCAATGACAATCTCCTCTATAAAATCTCCAGGAAGTAACTAACCAGGTTCTGATTAAAGATTTCCAATGATGGGTAATCAACTACTTCTCAAGGTAGGAGAAATTATTTCAAAGATCAAGAGGGAGTTTAGAAGCAGTTGGCCAGTGAGCTTGATTTCAACTTTGGCAAAAAATTAAAATTTATTAAAGACATGATTAGTGGATAACTAGAAAATAGATTGGTGAGCACACCAGAACTATCATGGCTTCATCAAAAACATATCATGCTAGTCTAACCTTATTCATCTTTTTTTTTAAACAGAGTTACTAAACCGGTTGATGGTTTTCTCATGCTATTGAGGACCAGTTGGAGAGGTATGGCTGGATTATAGTATTTGGTCACTGAATCATAGATTCAGAGTTGAAAGGGTCCTTAGAAGCCATCTTTTAAAAATCCTCACTTGACACTCAAAATATCTATCATCCCATATCTCCTCATTGGTTTCTCTTTCAAGTCTCTCCTCTTTAATCCAGGTGTTAGTTTTTTTAAACTGGGCTCTGTGAAATTTTTTTTCCAAAAATTATTTGGTAACTATACTTCCATAGAATTGACTTCTTTTATAATCCTATGAATTTTGATGTATTTAAAATATGATTAAATTAAAAATAATAAAAATTAAAACTCCATAAACTTTTTATTTTCAAAACATATGCACATATAATTTGACAACATTGAATCTTGCATAGCCTATGTTTCAGATTTTCTCCTTCTCCTCCCACTCCCTTCCCTAGATGTCAAGCAATCCAATATATGTTATACATAAAACTCCATAAACTTTGCTAGACTTTCAAAAGCTCTATGATGTACAAAGTTCAGAACTACCAAATCCAAACCATTCCATATGCATCTGCTAAGCAATTGGGAATAAGGTTGACTCATAAAAGGACCTTTAGGAGGCAGCTGAGTTGCCTTTGAGGGGATCTAGAGATTCTAAAAGGTGAGGAGGGAGTTCATGTTTGACAAAAGGGATAGTTTTACAAAGGCATGGAGGTGAGAAATGACCTATTGTTAAGTGGAAAATATCTAGCAGGTTAATTTTTTTAAATTTGTTTTTTTTAAATATATGCAAAGATAGTTTTCAACATTCACCTTTGCAAAACCTTGTGTTCCAAATTCTTCTCCCTCTCTCCCCCTCCTCCCCAAGACAGGACGCAATCTGATGTAGAATTGCATTTCTTATAAACATATTTCCATATTTTCCATACTACACAAGAAAAATCAGATTAAAAGGGAAAAACATGAAGAAAAAAAAACCAAACAACAACAATGAAAAGGTGAAAATCGTAGTAGCAGGCTGGTTTAACTGGTATTAGTTACCACCTTCGTTATTCTCTTTGGCAATTGCAGGGTCCCTCTGCTGCCTATTGGATTATAACAGGAATGAGTTTGTTACGTATACTTGACATTTCTTTAAATACTTATTATATTTCCTCAAATGAAACCTCTTGAGGTCACAGATTGTCTGCTCCCAAGCTAGGAAGATCGGGGTTAAAATTCTGCCTTTGATCCATGATGGGCAAGTTCTTTAACTTCTTAGTATTCTTGGCAAATCTCTAAGACTGAAGAGAGGGCACCAACCTGCATTGCTGAAGAAAATTCGTGAACCTATTCCTATATCAATGACATCATAAATCCAACCACTATCTCCAAGTTGTATCACAATATATAGGAGGTACTTAATTTGAATGGGCCTAAATACAGTCTTTTTATTTTAAATGATTCAATTTATCATATATAATATAAATTTATTTATAATTATAAAATTTATTTAAAATCAGTAAAAATATCCTTGATATTAACAACCAATTCTCATATGATTTTGGGGACATGGATTTAATTAATGAATGCACTCCAATCCTTATCAATTGCATCTATCAGAGGCTTGTCTGAAAGTTGTAAGAGTCTTGATTGTAAATGAACTGTGAGCCAGCACTCAATGCCAACCTAACTGTGAACATTCCCTGGACTTTTTCCCCCCCCACTCTTAACTGAATTGAGGAGGGGAGAATAAGCAAGGAAATAAATTCATTCACTCCTTTTTCTTTCCCAAACACTATAAGGGACAGTTGGAAAAATGTACCAGTTCTTGCGTGCCCGATAAAGGGTAGGATGGTCTTTGCTACTTCATCTTCCTTTACACACGGTTGGCTGAAATACCAAATTAACAGCCCACACTGGCAGCTGCAAACATGTTAATCCTTTTATTTATTAGAAGACTAGAGCATGCATAATACATTGGACTCTCGTTATCTATGGAGAATTGCCCAGTGATAGGAAGGCAGAGCCTGGATGCATCTCTGGTAGCAGAAGAGCATCTGCATGACAGAAAATCTATATGTCTAGGAAAGGAGACATTAATTTACTAGAAAATGAGAAGGGTGTTGTGTAGGGAACCAGTGGACTGGGCCTGCTGAGTTATCCACCATTAAGTAATTACCCTCAACGCATCGCTAGTGCAGCAGGTGGCATTGTTACCAAATCAACTATTCCAACCTCGAAAACTTCCTAATTATCCATGTTTTGATTATGAATTTCAGGGAAGGCCCAAAGAGGAGGCCAGAGCCATAATTAAAGAGGTCTGAAGGGAACTAACTGAAGGGGGTTCACAGAATTGAAGAAAATAACTGTATGCTATGATGCTGCAAAAATAAACTTTTAATATGATAAGCAAGGGACATTCATTAGGAAGAGAGTGGAGAAGTGGGATTCATTTAACTAGTTGGGCCCTTCCAAGATAAGTAGGAACATCTCACTTAAAAGGATGTGGGTCTATGTAGGTATGATTGTATGTGGGTGTATGTCTCTCAGGATAGATATGGATATGTGCACATGTGTAGGTATATGTATATGTGTGTGATGGAAGGGTTCAATTGATATATTTTCTCTACAACTTACTTTTTGTCTTGAGAAATGAGATTTAATTCAAACAGCATTCATTAATCTCTAATGGTAACTGGGTGGTACAATGGAGAGAGTGCTAGGGCTGGAGTTCAAATTTGGCTTCAGACATTTAATGGCTGTGTCACCCTGGGTAAATCATTTTTTGTCTGTTTGAGTTCTTCCACTACAAAATGAAGATCAGACTAGCAGCCCCCTCACAGGATTATTGCACTATCATGTAGGGAATGACAAAGTGGAATACTGTGAGGATTCTGACAAGTAGGATGAAGACGGAGGTTGACTTTTGCAAATGCATGGAAATGGAAAATGAAATGCTGAATCTGTAGAAAGGTTGAGTTGTCTAGAATAGTTTGGGTTGTTCAACCGTGACTGACTCTTCATGATCCCATTTGGGGTTTTCTTGGCAAAGATATTGAAATGGTTTGCCATTTCCCTTTCCAATGCATTTTACAAATGAGGAAGCCCGGGTAAACAGGGTTAATTGACTTGTCCAAGATCACATAGTTAGGGAGTGTCTGAGGCTGAATTTGAAGTCAGATCTTCCTGACTCTAGATCTGACACTCTATCCATTGCATCACGTAGCTTCCCCTTGACTAGAATATCAGGGGTATGAATTAGAATAATGTGGGTAGTATCTGGAAATCCAGGGTGGAGCCAGATCATGATGTGCCTCAAATGCCCCACCCAGGAGTTTATATTTTTATCCTTTGGACAATAGGGGGCCATTTAAGATTTTTGAGAAGATTTGGTTAGACTTTAGAACAAATTTAAGTCACTATGTAACCTCTCTATGGGATGACACCCATTTTATGGATGTTTCTTTATATGCCAGGGGTAAATTGTCTCTCTTCTGTCCTTTTGTACAAGTAAACTCCCATGAAAATAGCCTTTTGGTATCATTGAGCTGTAGGCAATTTTTTTTCTGATGTTTCCCAGCAGTACCCTCAAAATCACAGGTGTTGACAGTCACCTATTCTTTCTACACCAAAACTCCACACAATTACTTATGGGACTAAGCCATCTGGGGCTCCTCTCTGTATACATTGCCTAAGCAAAAAATAATATTAGGCATTGGGGGGATACAAAGTTTTGATGCTCATGTCCTCAAAAGTCATTTATTAACAGCCTTAATCCTCACTAGCAGAAAATCTATCCAACTGTGTTAACAAGGTACAATCCAGGTAGCTGTAGAGCCAGTGTCATAAAACTTTTTTTTTCTGCTGATAAGGAAAATAAGCCCCAGGCAAGGGAAAGACAATTCTTAAGGAATTTCATGTCCTTCATCTCCCAAAATGATACAAGTTCAACATTAGTAACTTAGCTGGTTTGGGTAACTGTTAAGTCGTCATTGCTATGATTGAGTCTGGGACCATGGTGAGTCATAATAACAGTATAGAATCAGAACCTGAAATTCACTTGTGCTTCTAGAGAGCCTGAGAAAGACTTGTGGGCAGACTAAAGAGACTATGAAACTATGGAAGAAATGGATTGTCATAGAAAAGTGTACTATTTATAGTTAGGGAAATAGTGGCTCAGCTTGCAGGACATATTCCTAGAATGTTCTCATCACAACTCAGTCTTCTAACCATCTCTCCCTTCCTCTTTTAACTTTGTCAGTTCCTCTCCCATTGCAAGTACTAACTGTTACTCATCTTTCAACTCTATATTACTTCCATTTCTTGTCTTCTCATTTTTATGATTCTAAATTGCACTCTTCCCATGCTTTGCCCAGTTAGAGAACATTACTGTAAGAACTTTTTTTTTACTTCTCTGTATATTCAAGTAATAAAAAATGATTTGGCTAAGCCAGGTTAATTTTAATTAATTAAGTCAATTAATAACCTAATAACTAGGTTAATTTTTCAGCAGCAAGGACAGGACCAGATTCTTAATCTCCTGCCTTCTTAATTAGCATGCTTTCTGCCCAGCCCTGTGACCATTCTACATCTGAAATAAGAACAAGAAGCATCATTTCACACCTAGTAAACTTTCTATTTAAGACTAAACTCCCTGTGTGATTAAAGAGGAAAAACTTCTTTAGAATTGAGTCTTAAAACGCAACAATTTACAGATGCTGACACCAAGTATTATCATTGGTGCACCTTCCATTTGCTACTCCATTTATTAGAGAGATTGACAGTTTTACAGACTACCTTTCAGAAGGCAGATGCTGCCTTACTCTGCAGAATATCACTGATTCTACTTACTTGATGCCATGCAGAGTAAAACCTAGTTAAAGGTGAACTCTTCTTGCTTCAATCCATCATTCTGTTGACATTTTTTTTTCCTGGAGAGTTTAAGCCACCTCCAAATTTTGGCATCTGTTCTGTTCCTGATAATTCCTGTTGTGTTTTCCTTCCTGATCAGTGTTAGGCAGGCACTGAGTATTTCAGTTGCAGCAAATCTCAAATTATTTTTAGCTGTTTAGCACAGAAAGAAATTCTCCTTTCATGAGAATTAATGGGTTACTAATCAATAAGAAACTGACCTAGGAAAATGGACTAGGAGTCCCTTCCAACATTTAGACTCAATAAAATTGAATATTGCCCACCCAATTTTCTTTGTAAATTTCCTCTCTACCTATCACTTAGACTGTCCTTTATAGGCATTAGCCCTAGGGAGAAAATGTGTCATCTTTCTTTCTTTTTCTCTCTTCTTCTGCATCTCCCCTTTCCAACTTTTAATACCTCCATCTTCTCTTTTTCACCTTCCATAACATGATTAATTCTTCCAAGCTTCCAAGATCCCCTCCCATGGTGCCCCACCTAAATCTATTACGAATCAACATTATTAGCTTTGATGTCTCCATAACAGAGTCTCTAAGCCCCTTAGTTTACCCCCACCCCGAAGTTGACACATAGATTGTTATCAATGGACTCAACCTATAAGTGATGTACAAATGAATATCTTCAAGAGACAAAAGGTATTTAGAAATCAAATAGAAATTATGAAAGAAGTTCTCTCTCGGTGTAAATATGATTCTGCCTCCAAAAATTGCATCTGCTTTTGATCCCCATCCTCTAGATTCAGACACATGATTACTGATGAATTATAGTGGATTTGTTATCTCCTACTACATGCCCTGTATGCTTTTCAAACTCAACGTGTGCAGAATGGAATATATCCTCCCCTCCAACACATATCATACTGATATCTCCTCTAAATGTCTCTTTTTCTGTTTCTTCCATCATCAACATTCAAAATCTTGGAATTACTCTTGACTTTTCCCTCTTCCTCAGCCTCCATATCTTATAAGTTATCATGTCCAGACAATCCTCTTTCAATAGCATCGCTTGTCTTTACTACCTTTACTTCTAGCTTTCATCTAGCTTTCACCCAGGCCAAATCCTTATCATCTCTTTATTGGATTATTGCAGCTATTTCCAAATTGGTCTCTTTGTTTCTTTACTCCACACAGAAGCCAAATGGAGATTGCTAGATTATTGATATGACCATGTTTAATAGCCCCTTCTTTGGCTCAAAAGACTTCATTAACTTCAATTACGGGAATATATTCAGCCTAGCATTTAAAGATCTTCACAATCTGCCTCTCATCCTCTTGTCTGATCTTATTCCATATTATTCTCCATTATGTCCTATCCACTCCAATCCAGCTGACCTCCAATGACAACCACATAGTTTTATATTTGGATCAGAGATCTCATGAATCCTTTAGTTCAACCCCCTCAATCAGCTACCCATTCATAGAAATATGGAATTCCAGACAAATTAAATGATATACCCAAGGTCACACAAAAAGTAAATGGCAGAGCCAGAATTTTTATCCAGCTTCCCCGATTCTAAATCTAACACTTTTTCCACTGTAAAAGAGAGAGCATTTAGCACAATCTTGTTGTTCAGTTACCAGTCACATCCATCATATGAATATGAGACCCTTCTATTCTCTAGTATCTCTCAAGTTTAAGTTCATGATCATTGTTTCCATGATGCTATCTATCCATTTCATTTCAAAACTCAAAATTCTTCAGTGCTCATCTTTGCTTATGGTTCAATTCTCACAGCCATATGTTATTACTGAAAAAAATATAGCTTCACCTATCAGGACCTTTGTTGGTAAGGTCTGCTTTTTAGGATGCTATTCATATTTGCTTTCCTTCTAAGAAACAAGCGTCTTTTCATTTCATGACTGTAGTTACTCTCTGCAATAATCTTTGAGTCCAAGTATATAAAATTGGACACCACTTCCATTTCTCATCCCCTAATTTGCCAGGAATTGATGGAACCAGTTGCTAAGAGCTTTTTTTGTGGTAAGTTTCAAGCCAGCTTTGACACTCTCATACACACATATGTATATATACATACATGCATATATATGTATATATATATTTAGTTGCCTCCTTTATGCATCATGCAATATATATCTTTGTCATACTCCCTTTTTCAATTTTAAACCAATATCAATTATTCTATGTTTTGTTCTAATTTAGCACAATACCTAACACAGAGTAGGCACTTAATAAATATTTACTATCTTGGTATATTAGGAATAATATTGGACTGGAAATTGGGAAACCTGAATTCTGGAGCCTCTGCTCTGGGTCTTTCCTAATTGGAAAGTCCCTGGCCAATATCATTAATTTGTTAGAGGTCCTAGCCATATCCACTTAATTCACTTTTAGGACTGATCCACCTCCTACTCCTTCACTCCTCATGGAAATCTTTCCTGCCCACTTCTTTTCTTCTAGCTTCCCCTTTGCTTTGTTTCCCTGATGAGAATGTAAGACTCCTGGTTTGTGGGGATTTATTTTATATCCCCAAAATATGTTGAAATTATTATTTCAATGATTTTTAGGTTATTCTAGAATTCTCTAAGCTTTCCATGATATTAATGGAAAAAAGTCATTATATTTCTTGCTCAATTTATTTTTTTTGCTCTACCTAGCATTTCTAATACTCTAACAAAATGCTGATAATAGACATCCTTGCTTTACCCTGATCGTATTGGAAAGAACTTCATTTTATGCCCATTACATACATGCTGTCTTTTTGTTTTAGATAGATGAAAATGTTCATTTATTCCTAGGTTTTCTAGTTGTTACTTTTTTTTTAACATAAATACAGAATTCTTTCCTTCCTTCTTTCCTTCCTCCCTCCCGCCCTCCTTCCTTCCTTTCTTCCTCCCTCCCTCTCTCCCTCATTCCCTTATTCCTTTTCTTTTTTCTTTCTTCCTTGCCTCCTCCCTCCTTCCCTCCCTCCCTGCCTCTCTCCTTTCCTTTCTTCCTTCTTCCCTCCCTTTGCCTCTCCCATCCTCCTTCCCTCCCTTTCTCCCTCTCTCCTTCATTCTTTTTTCCCTTTCTTCCTTCCTTTTTTCTTCCTCCCTTCCTCCCTCTCTCCTTCCTTCTTTTTCCTTTCTTTCTTTCTTCCTTTCTCTCTCCCCTTTTTCCCATCTCTTCCTTACTTCCTCCCTCTCTTTCCTTTTTTCCTTCCTTCCTT
>JAJPUD010005145.1:92825-169315 GCA_023553655.1 Myrmecobius fasciatus | reverse complement strand
GAAAAATTTGTAACGGAAAGCTATGTAAGGGTTATTGTTGAAGAATTACCCACACATATGTTATGCAAATAAAATAAAATTTAAAAATAAATAAATAAAATAAAATGGGGGTGATACTAGCAAGTCCCTCTCAGGGTTGTCATGAGGATCAAATGAGATAATTATAGTGCACTTAGCATTCACACATGGTAAGCACTATGTAAATGTTAGCTATTATTAATATTATTATCCTACTTGGGAGGGAAGAGAAGAATAGAATATATACACAAATAAGTGAGTAAAAGATAATTAAAGAGAGAACATTAATAACTAGGAGGATTAGTGAAAGATTCATAGAGAAGGTAATATGTTTCCTCATCTGTAAAATGGGTAAGCTTGTCTTTATTGTCTGTAAAATACCTTCACCTCGAAATCTCTAATCCTAAAATCTTATTTGATCTGCTTTAGAAAATTATTTGTGAAACCTGATGTTCCTTTCTTCTATTTTCATTAAGAATACTTTGAACATGTCATGGATCATTCTCATAAAGATTTTCTAAATATAGATTGGAATAGATGATCTCTAAGTTACTCTGGGAAGTTAGCTTAAGCCACATAATCCTAGTATCAGTTTTTCATTAGAATGTTAATGAAGATTCATTTATCAGATTAGGTGGGAGATAAACACCTCCAGTATTTCCTCTCCCATCCCTCCTCATTGTTCTGGCTCTTCCTGGGGCCCAGAATAGCTCCAGATCCCCCACTTACATCTAAAGGCATTTAAACTCCTACCCATTTACTATAGTCTTAATTCATTTGCTCAGAAAACAAAACAAAATAAACAAAAAACAAAAAAATGGTCGGCAACTCCCTGTTGTCTGTAAGATAAAACATGAGCTTCTTCACTTGGTCCTCTATGATATGGACTACCCTCCTCTTTAAGGGTTATTTCCAATGTTCCAGCCAAGCAACAGCCTCACTTGCTCACTGACTAGGACTTCCCTATTTGCACATAATGTAGCACAGCATCATCTCATTTCCACATCTCAGTATCCATGTGTGTAGTAAGGGTCACTACCCTCCCCCGCAATCCAATTAATCAATCAGAGACTTGTTTTAGGAGAGGCAAAAAGGAATTGATTTCTTTCTCATGAGAAAGGATACCCCTGGACCAAACAGGGTCAACAAGGGAGTGCAAAGGTGAACAGTTCCCAGCAAGTTTATATAGACCCTAAAGAAGAATCTCCATCTACCCCCAGGCTCTTTTGAGCTTATGGCAGAATTTTTCCCAGCAACAAAAGAGGGCAAAACAAAGATATTTGCTCAATAGGTAGGGAGACTTGTAGTCTTCCCCCATCCTGAATGCACTAAGAGAGCTTCAATAGTGCAAAGGTGGGGACAAAAAACAAAAAGGTTGGGGCAGCTAGGTGGCACAGTGGATAAAGCACCAGCCTTGGAATCAGGAGGACCTGAGTTCAAATCTGCTCTCAGACACTTAACTCTTCCTAGCTGTGTGACCCTGGGCAAGTCACTTAACCCCAACTGCCTCAGCTGGAAAAAAAAAAAAAGGTTCCTTTTAAATCTCAGACCAAAACCTAATCCCTGCCTCCAAGGAACTTGCATTCTTACTTTCTTTGGGGGGAGATAACCTTCACTCTGACCACCCATCAATCTTGTGGATCTCTGTTTTCTAATTTAAGTTTCATTTCTCCAGTTTAATTTTTATAATTGTGAAAACCAAACATATACTCATCCATTTCTCACACATGTCTTTAAGAGTCATTTCAGGTAACATCTCTTCAGTAAGACTTCCTCTGATTTCCCCTAACTTTTAATATATTTTTTTTCTTTTTCAATGTCCCTTGTGTTATGCTAATTGGTTAGTACAATGTAAGTTTCTTGAGAGCAGGAACTGTTTCATTTTTGTCTTTGTGTACCCAGAACTTTGTCCAGAGCTTGGCACAGACATGTTTTGTAAATGTTTTTAAGTGAAATAGGACGCAGGCCAGGTAAATATCCAAGGAGAAAGATGAGAAGTTTGGCATTATAGGATATGAGTGAGGAACAGCATCAGGTACGCCTCATGAAGGGCAGGTCCTATTAATGTAGAGAACTGGAGTTAGCTTGAGTCACTGTGACTAGCCCTAGGAGGCATGGTTTGCCTAAGTGGTCTAGACACAAGACAGAAATTAATCCTCCCCTCTTCTAAATCCTTATCTACCCACTTGATTTCTATTTCTCTGCTTTTCTTTCAGGTTCCCACTGGTTTTCTGACATTTTCTCTTTCTTTCTTCTATCTTCCCACATCTGTTTAAAAAAAAAAATATGAGCAAATAGACACTCTAGAATTTCTAGAGATGGTGGGAAAAATTACTTTTAAGAAAGGTAAAATCATATAATCAAGCTATCTAGAGATATCAGAGTTCATTTAAAAAAGTATAGTTTCAAAAATGTAAAACAAACAAAAATATTACCCAATAAAAAAGATAGAGGCAATTACAAAATATAAAACAGATGGTTTTAATTACGTGAAACTAATTTTTTTGGTTTGTTTTTTGTTTTTTGTTTTTTTTTACTGAGGCAATTAGGGTTAAGTAACTTGCCCAGGGATCACACAGCTAGGAAGTGTTAAATGTCTGAGGTTACATTTGAACTCAGGTTCTCCTGACTTCAGGGCTGGTACTCTCTCCACTGTGTCACGTAGCTGCCCCGAAACCAACTAATTTCTACACAAACAAAACTAAAGCATTTAATCTAAATTTTTTGGATAAGGATTTGTTATCTAAAATATATAAATAACTTACAGAAATACATGGCCAAAAGTCATTCCCCAAAATATGCAATACAAGGATCTGTATAGTTTTCAAAAGAATTTCAAGCTTATTGAAAACTCTTTAAAAGAATACTCCAAATCACTAATATTAAGAAAAATAAAAATAAAAACAACTCTTAGATTTTACCTTATAGCCAGCAAATTGGTAAATATGAAAAATAATGAGAATAGGAAGTGATGGAGGGGTTATGGAAAGACAACAAATTGTTGGTAAAGCTGTAATATAACCATTTTGGAAAATAATTTGTATTCTATTAATAAAGTGACTAACATCCATACCTTATGATATAAAGATTCCACTACTAGACATATACTCTAAGGAAATCAATGATTAAAAAAAAAGCCCTGTATACACCGAAATATAGTTAATTACTGATTAGTTTGAATAATGGATCATGTAAAATAGTCACATTATTTGAATTCATACTGCATAGTTCCTTTGGGCAGGAATCAATTACCATAGTTTATATAATTGTAACTTCAAAAAAATATGAATTTAAATACATTCAATCACTTCAAGGGATTCATTAATTCTGATAACCTTGACCAAAAAAGCATTTTTTTTAGGGTGGGGAGTGATGGCAAAGCATAAAGTAGATTCTCATCAATCACTCTATGAATATAAGAAACTTACTGTATTTTAAGAAACAACAAATCTAATGAATATAGAGAAACAAAGAAAGATTTAAATGAACTGATGAAAAATGAAATGAGCAGAGTCAAGAAAAAATATAACAACTGCAACAATAAAAATTAAAAGACTAACAATAGTATCAAAAATGAATACTGAAAAATTAGATCAGACAACATGACCACAAAGAAATCTTTTGCAGATGTTTGGGGTTCATGAGAGCATTGTGTGTATGGTCAGATATTTTTTAATGTACATACTAATTGGTTTTGCTGATTTTTTCTCTTTTCTTAAAAAATTTGTTATAATTCTTTGAGAGGAGAAAACATGAAGAGGCAGATTTATATGACATAAAAACAAAAACTATTAATTTAAAAAATTAAAAATTTATCCAATGAGATAAGGACACTAAAAAGGAAGACATGAGGGTTTGTAAAATGATGGGGTCCCAAAAATGGTTTTAAAAATGTAAGCAATTAGAAAAGAGGAAAAGTAGATTCGGGAGCAAAAATTTCTAGCTGAAGATCATGTGTCCCTTATGAGCTCAAAAATCTCCCAAAGCAATAACAGACTAGGAGAAATATGCTCACTGCTCCTCATACCACCTTCTTTCTCTATCATTTCTCTTGTTCTCCTTTTAATCTTACCTTTCTTTTTTCTCTTTGTCATTTCATAAGAGAGTAATGGGAGAGAAATCAAGTTTGAGTTAGGCTAGGCTTTCCAGAATTGGGTCTAAACCCATCTTTCCAAACCTATTTCTTTTAATCCTGCTAGATGAATCCTCTGCTCCAGCTAGACAGGTGTATTCACTGCCTCATTTTTACCCCCATGATTTGCCAAACTGTATTATTCTATGGAGCTTCCTTATTTTAGAATAAAGTAACTCATTCCTGGATATCTATTAAATGACTTGCCCAAAGAACTAGAGGTAAAACCAAAAGCAATAATCTAAGACTCTTTCCATTATAGCAATCCCTAGAATTCTTTTTTCTCCCTACCCATCCTTATCTTAACTTGTTTAAGATTCATCTCAAGTTCCTCTTTTTTAATGAATCCTTCCCTGATCTTTGTAGCCCATAGTGATTGTTCTCTTCTCCAAACTCCTATAGTATTTACTGTCTATTCTACTCATCTGGTATGTAATCACACTTTCCTCTGTGTTGTGATGTGTCTTTTCTTCCTAGAGATATTGGAAACTCCTTGAGTGCTGAGGCTTTGTCCAACAATGGGATGCAAAGTACAGAATAGTCATTCAATAAATATTTATTGAATGAATGAATGCTTGTTTGAGTAGCTCTATTGCTTGTGCCTTTGGCCATCTCTGCTAGGACTTCAGTCAGTCACTATGAAGTTCCCTCTCTCCTCCATTCAGAATTCACTAAAAGAAGACATCCTTTTTCTCTCACACTCTCTATCTCTCCTGAATTTTCAGAAAAAAAGCCAGAAATATTCGTTCTGTCCCTTTTCCTTAACATCACTAATTTTAAAAGGCAGCTACCTAAGGGATCCTTGATATAGATAAGCCTCATGTATTCATGTATTCCAAGAGACTTCTTGGAATATTTCTAGGAAATAGCTTTGGACACCTTCTCCCCTTGGGAATTTGACCAGATTGAAGGAGAAGGAGAAAGACCTTGTAGGTGATAGTACTTGGAGCTGCACTTCCCACCCTGTCAGTGCTGACCTTGGAAACATATTTATGAATAATGCCATATAGATGGCAGCATAATGCTTAGAGAGAAAGCTCTGTTTTTGAGCAGAGAATTCAGCAGCTTCACAGCATCTTTTTCATATTCTGCATAGTAACTAGGACAATGCAAGGGCTTTATAATGTCAGAAGATAATAAGAGTAGTACTATGGTCATTACAACAAATAATATACATTTCTGTATAACATCCTCTGTCTTCCATGCCATTTAAACCTGCCTTTAAAAAGTTTCAGCTGGTATATCTCATTAACTTATTATATGGAGAATAATTGGGAAGGAGATGGAAATGTGGGGAAGAGAGACTGGAAATGAAGTTTTAACATTTCCATCTTCTTTCAACACCTTTATGATAGGTGCTAATTCATCATTCAAATGCTTTCTTAGATTTGGAATATCTAGAAGAAAATGTAAATAAAGCAGGAAAACATTCTTGAGTAGTAGAAAGGACCTTGGGTTCAGAGTGGTACAACAGATAAGAAACTCCTTTTACTACTTCCTGAATGAACTTAAGCAAGCTGCTTGGACAATCTCCCTAAGCCTCAGTTTCCTGAGGTGCATTTTCCTAAATCTCATCATGGCTCCTTTCTTTTATCCTCTCCTCCCCACCAGAAATTTTCAGTCTCTTTCATCTGCCATAGTTATGCCTTTTGCTCTATCTTGCTGAAAACTAGACATTTTCTGCTTTCTCTCCATTATGCCTATTATTGTTTTGTTCCCTTTTATATGTGGCCTCAGTACTTAAAACTTAGTAAGCTCTTAATATAAATGTTCTTTCTATATCTATCTATCTATTTATGTATCTGAGTTAGACTAAATGACCCAAAACATCTTTTCCACATCATACCACTCTTGTTTTTGTCATTTTGTATGCCTTACTTTTACATGGTAAAACTCTGATATTCTGCTCCCATTTAAATATTTTTTAAAATAATTTTTCCAAATTAATTTTTCTGATTTTTTTTAGCTTCAACAGTTTCTTAAATTAAGGAAAATTGCTTCCATTTCTCTGACCCACTTTTAACTGTTTAGGAATTCTTAACAGCTTTGGTAATAATGTCTGAATGACTACATTTTTCAGATCTAGCACCCATTCTCATTTCTAGATGGGAAAATGCCTTTTCTCTAATTGAATTTTGGGTTGTCATCTTTTGAATGAATTTCCTTCCCACACCAACTCCTTCTTACAACTGAATCCTATAGGGTTCGTAGCTGAAGGAGAAAATGACATATTGCCCATCAGGAACTTCTCTAAGTGAAATTCTCTGGACAGTCTCTTACAGGTTTCATATAGACATAATTCAGAAAGAAATCAATGAATTAAATACCAAAGGATTGGTGACTCTATGAGGCTCTCCAAATTGTAATTAATACCAACATTTTCTTAGTCCTCCTCAATCCCCCAGGACTCAGAGAGGTGAGACAAGAAAGAAGATATTCAAGAATGCTGACACTACTTCCCAACTACCTACTCTACCATGGATCCAAAAACAAGGGAAACAAGCCTTTACTCCCTCAGGATTTGTAATTCGAAGCATTCTCACCATATGACTCACCTAGCTGCAATTGCCGTCTGAAAAACTGGAGGAGCTGTTTCATGTATAGCACTCTCTTTTTTTTTTTCAATTTGGGAAATCTGCACTACTAAGTTCTCCATCATCACCCCAGGCCCAGGTTGTTTGGATGGTTCACCCTGGGAAGAGAGAAGGAATTATATCAAACACAATCTTTATTTGATTTTAAACTTCCTGACTTTTAGTTTCCTTTAAAATAAAGGTGTTCCAATTAATTCCAATATTATATAAACTATTTGAAAAAAATAGGGAAAGAAGGAGTCCTACCAAATTCCTTCTATGACACAGGTATGGTGCTGATGGCTAAACCAGGTAGGGTGAAAACAGAAAGAAAACTATAGACCAATTTCCCTAATGAATATTGATGCAAAAATCTTAAATAAGATATTAGCAATGAGATTACAGAAAGTCATCCCCAGGATAATACACTATAACCAAGTAGGATTTATACCAGGGCTGCAGGGCTGGTTCAATATTAGGAAAACTATCAGCATAATCAACTATATTAATAACCAAACTAACAAAAATCATATGATTATCTCAATAGATGCAGAAAAAGCATTTGATAAAATCCAATACCCGTTCCTATTAAAAAACACTAGAGAATATAGGAATAAATGGACTTTTCCTTAAAATGATCAATAGCATCTATTTAAAATCATCAGCAAGCATCATATGTAATGGGGACAAACTAGAATCATTCCCAATAAGATCAGGAGTGAAACAAGGCTTCCCACTGTCACCATTTCTATTCAATTATGTATTAGAAATGTTAGCTTTGGCAGTAAGAGAAGAAAAAGAGATTAAAGGAATTAGAGTAGGTAATGAGGAAACCAAATTATCACTCTTTACAGATGATATGATGGTATACTTAGAGAACCCTAGAGACTCAACTAAAAAACTACTAGACACAATTCACAAATTTAGCAAAGTTGCAGGATTCAAAATAAATCCACATAAATCATCAGCATTTTTATATATTACTAACAAACTTCAGCAGCAAAAGATACAAAAAGAAATTCCATTCAAAATAACTGTTGATATTATAAAATATTTGGGAATCTATCTGCCAAGGGAAAGTCAGGAGCTATATGAACAAACTATAAAACACTTTCCCCACAAATAAAGTCCAACCTAATCAGATGGAAAAATATCAAGTGCTCATGGGTAGGCCAAGAAAATATAATAAAATGACAATATTACCCAAACTAATCTATTTATTTAGTGCCATACCAATCAAACTCCCAAGAAATTATTTTACAGATCTAGAAAAAATAGTAGCAAAGTTCATCTGAAAGAACAAAAGGTAGAGAATTTCAAGGGAATTAATTAAAAAAAATGCTGATGAAGGTGGCCTAGCTGTGATAGAAATAAAACTATATTTTAAAGCAGCGGTCATCAAAACCATTTGGTACTGGCTAAGAAATAGAGTAGTCAATCAGTAGAATAGGATAAGATCACAGGACAAAATAGGCAATAACTATAGCATTCTAGTATTTGACAAACCCAAAGACCCCAGCTTCTGGGATAAGAACTCACTATTTGACAAAAACTTCTGGGAAAATTGGAAACTAGTATGGAAGAAATTAGGGCTTGACCCACACCTAACACCAATGGTATCATATGTAAATAAAATGATATTTTCTGCAAATTAAGACAACTCTGAGGTACCACTACAGACCTGTCAGATTGGCTAAGATGACAGGAAAAGATAATGATGAACATTGGAGGGGTGTAGGGAAAACTGGGACACTGATACATTGTTGGTGGAACTGTGAACAGATCCAACCATTCTGGAGAGCAATCTGGAACTATGCTCAAAAAGTGATCAAACTGTGCATACCCTTTGACCCAGCAGTGTTTCTTTAAGGCTTGTATCCCAAAAAGATCTTAAAGGAAGGAAAGCGACCCACATATGCAAGAATGTTTGTGGCAGCCCTTTTTGTAGTGACTAGAAACTGGAAACTGAAGGGATGCCCATCAATTGGAGAATGGCTGAATAAATTATGGTATATGAATGTTATGGAATATTATTGTTCTGTAAGAAGCGACCAGCAGGACGATTTCAGAGAGGCCTGGAGAGACTTGCATGAACTGATGCTGAGTGAAATGAGCAGAACCAGGAGATCGTTATACACAGCAACAAGACTATATGATGATCAATTCTGAAGGACATGGCTCTCTTCAACAATAAGATATTTCAAACAAGTTCCAGCTATTCAGTGATGAAGAAAGCCATATACACCCAGGGATAGGCCCGTGGGATCTGAGTATGGACCACAAGATAGCATTTCCATGCTTTCTGTTGATGTTTGCTTGCATTTTGTTTTCCTTCTCAGGTCATTCTCTCTGTTTTCTAAAATTCAGCACATGGCTCACAATCTTATTCTCCCTACTACTCACAACCTTCATATTTGGGGACTAACACAAAGGCTTTTGAATTCATTGATCTTCATTCTCATTATGTATAGCTTCACTCTACTTTAGCCATGCACAGAAATGGTCATCCTATCTTAAATTTCTACCATTGCCCTTAATGAGTCTGAACTCTGAAATTTCCTTCTCTTCTCATCATCTTCTATCTGTCCATCTCATGCTCTTCCATATTTTCCCCAGGTTTATTCATTATTATTTAAACTTTTATCCTTACTTTTTCTCAAAGTTTAGCATCCCTGCTCTGATTTTGCTTTCTCCTTTACTCAATATTGACTCTATGGCTAAACAATTCAACAGAGGTCTTATGCCTTTGTCTTTCTCCCATTCATGCTCTATTAACCCTGAATCCTATATCACCTCCATCCATATTCTCTGGCTATATTCACTAATAGCTGAACATCCGTGGAAAAAGTCACATCACTAAACTATCCGAGTCCATATTATCTAATTAGAACTGGACCCTCATTGATATAATGCAATCCCTTAGTGTTCCCTGTCTGACTACAATAATGTTCATTACAAACTTTTCCTCTCTCTACTTCCCTCCTCTTCTGTCCTATCTCTTAGTCAATCACCTTGATTGGCATGCCATACTTACTCATCTCTATTGCTGATTGACTAGCAACTCTTTGAGAGGAGAGCACATTTCTTTTTTTTAATATACGCATATTTATTTTTTTTATTAAAGTTTTTTATTTGTATAACATATGTATGGCATGTAAGTCTAGGAGAGCACATTTCATCTTCATTTTCCTATCCCCAACACTGACAAATAGTGCTTGATAAATACTTGTTGAATTGAATTTGGTCTCTCTTGCTTATGACTCTAAATGTTTGCTTTGCCTCTCCTCCTCTGCTCTAGTCTCCAATGAGAAGACCACTAATCCACTTAATCCCATCTAATTCTGATTCTCCTGAAAATTTGTAACATTGATTTACACCTTTCCTCCCCCCCTTCAGTTTTCTCATATTCATTAACTCTTCCCCAGTGCCTAGGAAGATGTTCATTCTTTACCTAACTTTGCAGTCTCCCAAAGTTATCCCATATTCTTTCTTTTACCTCCATATTTTTAGGATAGTGTGGTACAATGGGACAAGCACTGTCTCTGGAGTCAAAAGACCCAAGCTAAAATCCTTTCTCTGGCACTTAATACTTGTAGGATCTCAGGCAAGTCACCTCAACAATCTGGACCTTAATTTAGTTATCTATAACCCCTACCATGGTGTTCTAATCACTGCTGTTAATTGACATATGGGTCCTTTTCACTTTAATATCAGACAATGGCTCAGGGAAGTAAAAGTCAAACTTGTGGCTTTCCCCCCAACTTTGATGCTACAGGCAGGGGATATTACTGTCAGGGAGAGTATCTATATAGATATGAGTTGTAGAAGTTTTTTAAAAAGGAAGGAAGCCAGGGGTATTTGGAAGGCAGGAGAAGGAGAAAGGCCTAACACTGAGGAAACCTGCTACATATTAGCCCTGTGATTCTCAGAGAGACCCTTATAGTCATTCAGTTAGTTAGAATGCAGTAAGCATTTACCATGTTGCAGGAGCTGGGTTAACTATTGAGGATACAAAGAAAAGCAAAAACAATCTCTTCTCTGAAGGACTTCACAATCTAATGGAAGAGATGATATATTAATACTCTGTTTAGCCTTCAAAGTCCTTCCCAATTTTCTTCCTTCTATTATCTTCAACATGCTTGATTATCCACATACAGTGGATGCTTGCTTGTTGCTATTTAGTCATTTTAAAGTTGTTTGACCTCATTTGGGATTTTCTTGGCAAAGATATTGAATTAGTTTTCACTTTCCTTTTCCAGCTCATTTTATAGATGAGGAAACTGAAGCAAACTGGGTTAAGTGCCCAGAGTCTCACTGCTAGTTAGAAGTGTCTGAAGTCAAATATAAATTCAGGAAGATGAGTCTTCCTAACTCCAGACCCACTGCTCTATCCACTGGACTACCAAGCTGTTCAAACACAAAGCTCCATCACATTTTTTATTTTTAAATTTAAAAATATTTTAAATAATAGTTTTTTATTATCAAAATATATTCAAAGATAGTTTTCAACATTCACTCTTGCAAAACCTTGTATTCCAAATTTTTCTCCCTCCTTTTCCTCACTCCCTCTCCTAGACAGCAAGTAATCCAGTATATGTTAAGCATGTACAATTCTTCTATACGTATTTCTACATTTATCATGATTCACAAAAAAATCAGATCAAAAAAGAAAAAATGAGAAAGAAAATAAAATTCAAGCAAACAACAACAAAAAAGTGAAAATATTATGTTGTGATCCACACTCAGTCCCCATAGAGCTCTCTCTGCATGCAGATGGCTCTCTTCATCCCAAGATCATTAAAACTGAACTGAATCACTTTGCTGTTGAAAAGAGCCATGTCCATCAGAAATGATCATCATATAATCTTGACATTGCTGTGTACAGTATTCTCCTGGTTCTATTCATTTCACTCAGCATTAGTTCATGTAAGTCTCTCCAGACCTTTATGAAATCATCTGGCTAATTGTTTCTTATATAATAATAATATTCCATAACATCCATATACCATAACTTATCAACTGATGGACATCTATTCAGTTTCCAATTCCAGTTCCAGCCACTACAAAAAGAAGTGCTACAAACATTTTTTGCACATGTGGGTCCCTTTTCCTCCTTTAAGATCTCTTTGGGATATAAGCCCAATAGAAACACTGCTGGATCAAAGGATATGCACAGTTTGATATCCCTTTGGGCATAGTTCTAAATTGTTCTCCAGAATGGTTGGATCAGTTCACAGTTCCACTAACAATGCATTTCCCAGATCCCTCCAACATTCATCATTTTCCTAATCGGTCTTTAATATCTGTCCTTTCTAATCTTTTTTCATCCAGCTACCAAAATAATTTTCCTGGTCAGGCACTGAGCTGACCATGTAATTGTCTTGATAAAAATCCCCCTATAGTTCTTGACTGTGTAAAAGAAATATTGACAATTTCATGCCTCCACCATGTGTGGCTCCAACCTATATTTCTTGTTTTATATATTACTCCTCTTTTACATGCTGAATTGGACTACAAGCCCTTCCCCAAATCTGATATTTCATCTTCCCCTTTTTCTGCTTCTTCATGTCTGGAATGTACTCTTTAATCTCTTCCTTTTAGATTGGCAAAGCAAATAGAGCCCTGGACTTTGAATCAGAAGAACTTAATTTTCAATTCCTTCCTCAGACATTTAATAGCTATACATAGTTGTTCACATGCTGTCTTCTCCATTAGACTGAATTCCCTGAGATCAGAGATTTTATTTTTTTGATCTGTGCATCCCTGGTACTTACCACAGTGCTTGGCACATAGTAGGCACTTAATAAATGCTTAATGATTGACAAGTTGTGTGGCTAAAGTTATTTAACCTCTGGAGACTCATTTTGCTTATCTGTAAAATGGAGATAATAATAGAATTTACTTCTGAGCTACTGTGAATATTGAATCTAATGATGTAAGTAATTTGTTTTGTAAACCTTAAAACTCTGTATAAATGCTAGATTTTTGTTGTTAATCTCAGATCAAGTGTCTCCTCCTTTAGGAAGACTTGTCTACCAGTAAGCACTTTCTCTTTAAATTATTTTGCATTCTACTTATCTATGTAAATTTTAACTAAGAGAATATAAATTCTTTGAGGGGAGGATAGTTTTGTTTTTACCCTTGAGTTTCCATCTCATAGCAGTGTCTCAAACATGGAGAATATTTATTGCATTAAATTGAATAGTTAAAATTAAAATTCTCTTCTTGTACTATGGCTTTTTACAAACAGAATATTCTCATCCTTGCTAAAATTATATAATAGAAGCTCTATCCAAACTCATTGAACAAAGATCCCACAGATAAACAGAAAATGCACAACGATATTCAGCTGATTAGCTTAATATCCCACTGAGGGGCTACAAAAAATTCTTTGATATCATCTAATTATGAATGCCATGACCTTACTCTTCCCATCTCCTACAAGGCTTCCATTTGATTCATCACATGCTGCGAGGCCACAAAAATAAGAACAAAAAAACTACACCATTTAACATTTTCACTCTAAGAGCATTACCCATGTCTAGGAATAACAATGACAATAATGATAATGATAATGATAATAATTGCTATCATTTAGATAGTGCTTACCACATGCCAGGCACTGTACTAAATGCTTTACAATTACTATCTCATTTAATCCTTACAATAATCCTGAGTGGTAGATACTACAATACCCATTTTACAGTTGAGAAAAGTCAGGCAGATGGGGCTTAAATGACTTGTCCAGAGTCACACAACTAGTAAGTGTCTGAGATCACATTTGAATTCAGATCTTCTGAACTCCAGATCCAGCACTCTTTCCTCTGCAAAACAATAATAATTCTAGAATGACACGGTAGAAAAGAGTTCAACCAATGAATAATCCCTTTTTAAATATCCCTGACCCAAACTTCACTTTAAAATTTCCTGTAACAGCTCATTAATTCCCAAGACAATCCATTTCATTTAGGGAGAGCTCTAACAATTATAAATTATCCTGAAAAGGAGGTGTAGACTTATCAGTTTAGAGTTTTCTTCCAATGATGCAAATTATAAGCCATCCATTGTAAACCACTCATCCATTTCTTCCATGAAGTTCATCCAAAAGGATCCATCCCATAAGCTGGAAACCTCTTCCACTTTCTCTTGTGATTCTAAGTGTACCAGTGGAATGTTCTGGCTGTCCACCTGTCATTCCTCATACTTGCATTTCTCATCTTAAACCATTCCTTGATGACATATCTTTATTCCTGTTCTCTGGAATTTATCATTGGTTACATGTTACAGCCTGCTCACACTCCTTCCCTCTTCCCTCTTGAGTGTTTCTCTTTGCCTTATGCTTAATACTATTTTTCAAATTTTTAGAGGCAGTTGTATTCTGTCTTACTTCTATAAAGCAAAACCAGAAGAATGTTAAAACTAAAAAGATAAGCCTTTGCTTTCATAGGAAATTTGGAATCAGCAAAGAAACCATCATTTATACTATGAGTTTGAGGCATGTATAATGAGGGAAAACAGTGGTCATTCAAACACTTATTAATACCTGGGTAATGGATGTTCTTCGTCCAACTTAGCAACCAACAAGAATTTATTAAACACTTACTATCTTAGACACTTTGCTATGTTCTGAGAATTAAAAAAGTCTAAAATAAGCTTCTGATCTTAAGGAGTTTACAGCCTAATTGGGGAAAACAAATATGTATAAACAAGATTTATATATATATATATGTATATATGTGCACATATACATATATAAACTATCATAAGTTGGAGATAACCAACAGAGGGAAAATATTAACATTAAGGGAAAAAGAGGAAATGTGGGGTTTTAATCAGAGCATCTAGTAGATGAGGAAGGAGAGAATTCTAGACATGAGGTTCAAGCAGTGGAAATAAATGATTGAGTGATGAAGTATCTTATAAAAGAAACAGTACAGAGATCAGTATCACTGTACCACAGGATATATAAAGGGAGATAATGCATATGGAAACAGGAAATGGAGGAAGGTGCCATGTTATAAAGAACATTAAAAGCCAAAACAAAGGAATTTCTACTTGATTCTGGAGCAAAACCATAGAGAGTTATTAAATAGGGGGTAATGTGGCCAAATCTGCATTATAAGAATATTACTTTGATGACTTAAAGGATGATGGATTGATTGGGGCAAAAAAACCAACCAAAAAACTGTTGTCATCATCCAAGGTGGTGACAGTTTTTGAGTGGAAAAAAGAGTATGTGGAAAGATGTTACAAAAGTAAAATTGAAATGACTTGACAACAGATAGGGTCTGAGTGGTGGGAAAGAGTAAAGAGTCAAGGACTACTTTTGTTCCAAGCCTAGGTGACTGGGAGTCTCAACAGTAATGTGGAAGTTAGGAAAATGGGAAAGTTTGGGAGTAAACTCAAATATGACTCAGCACTAAATTGGATTTGAGTGGAGCCTTAGTTCCAAGCTTAGGTGACTGGGAGGATGGTAACTTCCTCAATGATAATATGGAAATTAGAAAAAAGGGAGGATTTGAGGGGAAATAGAATGAGTTCAATTTTGAACCTGCCAAGTTTAAGATGTTTCTGTGGGATATCCAATTCAAAATATTCAATAAGTTGGTGCTGTGAGGCTAGAGGTCAAGAGAGAAGTTAACAGGAGATAAATAGATCTGAAAATCATTTACATAAAGATGATAATTGAGTCAATGGGAACCAATGATTTCTACAAGTGAGACAGAGGAAGGAAAGAAGGGAAGACAATAAGCATTTATATAGTGTCTTCTACATGACAGGTAAGCACTTTGCAAATATTATATTTTTTATTATCATAACAACAGTGAAACAGTTGAGGGAACTGACACAAACTGAGGTTAAATAACTTGTCTAGGGTGATGTAGCTTATAAATGTCAGAGGTCAGATTTGAATTCTAACTCTAAATACTGATTGTACTACCTAGCTATCAGATGTATGGTAACAGTAACTAGCATTAATACAGCATTTTAAGGTTTGTAAAGTGCTTTACATGTTAATTGATGGAAGGAAGAGACATGGACACAGGACAGTTTTGAGGAACACTCACTATTAGCAGGTGGGGCCTGGATGAGATCCAATAAAGGGGACTGAGGAGGAGTAGTCAGACAGATTAAAGGAGAAGAAGAGAGCAGTGTCTCAAAAACTTTGAGACAAGAGAGTACAGTTATCAATTTCACATTGCAGGAGTTAAGGGAGCAGGGGTGCCCACAATTTGGAAAATCTATGTAAAATTTTTTGGCTCTCCCTTCGTAACAGAGAAGAAGTATGAATTATTTTGTTATTAAAAGTTAAAATATATTGAAATTATACAATACTATAAATATTTTTAATGCATTTCTGAGTTTCTTAATTTTTTCTGTGTCAGGTACAGCTTCTACAAAACTTCAAAAAAATTCTCATTTAATTTCTAATGCTTATTCATAATACATTGAAACCACAATGCAGAAAGTTATGATGTAGAAAGGATAATTGTATGAAGAAGAGGATGATCAATGATGTCAGAGGCTGAATGTTAATGTACAGACTCAACTTATTTAAGTGATTACTGTTGTAGTGTATCACTGGATTGTTTTGCCATTCTGCAACCTCTTCCTTCTATCTGGACTCAGTAATCAAATCAATACTGCCATACTCCTGGAAAGGACATGTCAATTGACTGCTCCCTGGATCAATTCACCATCCCTGAAATTCTCAAGAAATTATTTTTACTAGTAACTATACATATATCAACTTATCTCTATTTATAGAGATTTATGTATTTATAATATGCACAAATATACATATGTATCGTTTGTCTATGTATGTATATATTTTCCCTTTTTTAGTAAGTAAACTTATTGAAAGAAGAGACTGTCTCCCTTTAGTATTTAAATCCTAAGCTTTTTGCATAGTGACTGACACATAGTAAATACTTAATACATTTTTAAAAAATTTATTTGTTATCATTTCTATATGGATAACATTCACCATTTCAATTGTGTCCAACTCTTTGTGTCCCCATTTAGGATTTTCTTGGCAAATATATTGGAGTACTTTGCTATTTCTTTCTCCACTTCATTTTACAGATGAGAAAACTGAGGCAACCAGGGTCACACAGCTAATAAATGTCTGAGGTTAGATTTGAACCCAGGAAACTGAGTCTTCCTGAGCCCAGGCCTGGCATTCTATCTACTATATATCATCTAGCCACCTATGTAGATAACTCCTAATGAATAAATCTAGTACTAGTTGTTCTTCTAAACTTTATATCTTCATCACTCAACTGCCTATTGGAGTTTTCGAATGCTACATCCCAAGTGCATTTCAAAATAATTATGTCCAAAACAGAACTCATCTTTTTTCCCAAACCCACACCTCTTCTAAAGAATTTCTGACAAAAGAACCACTTTTCTTTCAGGCAAGAAGATTTATAACTTTTGATTTATCTTTAACTCCTTATTCCTTTTAAATCCAAATAAGTTGTTAAGCTTTATTCATTTTACTTTCACTCCAATTTTTTTTCCTTTTTTACTTTCCTCCAATTATGTTGTTTTTATCATCTTTAGGATCCTAATTGGCCTTACTGCTTCAAATCTCTCCAATCTGTCTTCTATACAGTTGACAAAGTAATGGGTCTAACCATATAACTTTCCTGCTTGAAAAAAAAAACTTCCTATTACCTTCAAATATAATATGAATAACCCTGTTTGGCATTAAATATTCTTCTCAATTAACTTCCACTTAATTTTTCAAATTATACAATTATTATACATAATACAAATTATGTGATATTCCCCTTTATACATTCTATGGTTCAGCTAAAACGGCCTATTCCCAGTTCACAACACTATCTTCTCTGTGTCTCAATTTTGTCTTTGCATCCCCAATATCATGATCCTGGCAGCTAGATGATACTCAATAAATTTGTATTGATTGATTAATTAACAAAAGACATTCCAAAAGATAATACATATAAGTAAGTTTTGCAGCTGGAACTCAAACAGTTCTTTTTCTTTCAAGATCAGTATTCTAAAATGAAGACTCAGAGTCTAGAGCCATGAAGACTTAAGCTACCTTATTGCAGGGCTATGTGTTCTCCAGGGATGAGAAGAAGCCAAATTGATCACAAGAACCAGAGTCATCAATTCTTTCCAAAATGGCAGAGTAGATAGAGTGCTAGTTCCTAGGTGGCAGAATAAATAGAGACTCAGATACTTACTAGCTATATGATTTATAACAAATCATTTAGCCTATGTCTGCTTTAGTTTTCTCACCTATAAAATGGGGATAATTATAGTACCTACCTCACAAGGTTGTTTTGAATATCAAATGAAATAGCTTTAAAATGCTTAGCAGAATGCCTGGTACTTAATACAAGTTTATTTCTCTCTTTCCCCAACCTTCTCCCTACCATATTTATTTCAGGAAGGCCAACTAGAAAAGGCAGATCAACGGTGAGAGTGATTTGGAGGTGAGAACTGTGGAAAGATAAAGGAGGTAACTAACAGAAGTGAAAATAGAACTTCTAAGACCCAGGGGATATGTATGTATATGTAATAAATGTTTATTAAGTCATGTTGAGTTTAAATATGAAAGGATCTTGCTCAGTTAGAAAGTCAAAAGGTAGGATTAGAACTTCTACAACCAGCAAATTCATGAATAAAAGTAGAGACTGCAACTTTTTTTTAAGAAGTCTTTAGACTTTAGCCCAAGGGAAAGGTTCAGGCAGTAATCAGTGTTGGCAGTGAGAGGAAAAGGGCTGGGAGTCCTATACTGCCAGCTAATTTAGGGAAGCAAATCCCTAAAGGAATGGTGCTTTTAACTACCTTTGCCAAGCCAAATCAATTAACTATAGACTGAAGGCTGCTAGGTGGTTCAGTAGGTCTAGTGTTGGGGCTGGAATCAGGAAGATCTGAATTCAAACCCAGCCTCAGACTCTCACTTGATGTGTGATCTTGGGTAAATAACTCAACCTGTTTACCTTAATCCACTGGAGAAGGAAATGGCAAACCACTCCAATATCTTTGCCAAGAAAACTCCATGATCCATAAGGTCATGAAAAGTCAGACATGACTGAATGACTCAACAACAACAACAACAATTAAGGCTCTCAGGACCTCCTTGCATAATTTCAAAGACAAGACCTAAAAGAAGGATTCAGTCAGATGGATGGTGTCAATCCACCCAAAACGATTGACCTAGTCCTCTGCCCATTCCCACTTAATACTAGGATCACCCACAGTAGAGGTGTCAAACACATGGTCCACTTGCCATATGTGACCCATAAAGCTCCCAAATTCTGCCTGCACCAGATTAAAGTATAATTGGGAGAATATTTAGCAAAATAAATGCAAGTACAATGAAACATGGATAATATTATATTTTTAAATGGAGTAAATATTTTTGCCCATAGATTTTCTTATGACTAGATTAGTGGCCCATTTCTATTTGAATATGATTCCATTGATCACAGTATGACATTGTAGATGGAATCCTAGATTCCATGGGTTTCAATTATTCTTCAGACACTTACCTTGTGACTTTTTGCAAGTTACTTTTCCTTCTCTGAGTTCTAGTTTCTTCACGTATGAAAAGATGGTAATAAAATTCCTACCTCACAAGGCTATTATGGGTACCTAATGAGTTTTAAATGCATAGAAATGTACTTTGTTAACCTTTAAAAATTACACAAGTGTAAGTCTCTTGTATGTTTCTCCTTTGATTTTCCTTTTTGTTTGTTTAAACCTCTGCATATTTCTCTGTGGTACTTTAAAATCCTGAATAACATTCATAAGGAGTGTGGGGGGGTATTAAGGAAACAACTCAAGAGAAAAGAAAATAGTCTTCCTCTCTCACAGATAGTATTTGACTGTAGAAATCCAAGCTGAGAACAGAGTTGGAATCAGTCTGAAAAAATAGGAAATCATGCTCTTATATTCAGAAAATAGTGGCAATCACAGGCTACAATAGCCTCAGACCCATACTTATATCTCTAATCCGTGTTCATCTTAGATAATGCATTGCATCTAATATAACTGCATAATAAATGTTTATTAAATCAATGAATGAATGAGATCTTCTGAAAATAGAAAATGTCTTCTTTAGGATTTATTCTTGTATATGAACAGCAAGTTCAATTCTACAAACTGAGAAATGCTTGATGATGGTGATGGTGGTCATGAGAGTGGAGAATGGAGATGATGCTATCAGGTCAGTACTATTATAGTGGCTTATTAGCTCAAGTCATTGGGGATGGGACATGATGGGTGATGAGGGTCCCAGAGAGGGATTATAATGTTTTTTTCTCAACTGCTCCTAAAAAAACAGTGCTCTCTATTTCTTTCCTAGCCAAAAATGGGTGTTAGAGTGTTAAAGACACTCCTTCTGATATCTTAAGGTCCCAACTTCCTACTAAAGGCAGAGTAGATTAGACAGAAGGATACATTTTCATTTCTTTTAAGTCAGGGATTATGAATACAATTTCCTTTACAACTTCCAAAGAACCTAGTAGAATGCTACTTGATAAGCTTGTTCATTAACTGGAGGGATAGGAGGGCAGAAGAGGAATAAGAAAAAAGAAAAACAGTGAGGAAGGCAGAGAAGGAATAGTGAAAGCAATGTAATAGAATAATATGGGAGTTAAAGGTGTGGGGATTTTTTATAAGTTCTATTGGCAGTTATAGGCTTCTAATAATAGTCATCAAAACTACTACTCCTGTTGATGTATATGCTTTCTGTATATATTTTCTATTTAGAACAATACTCCTGCTGTTGAACAGAAGGCAATGATTGATTAAGCAGACCAGTTTCCACCATATGTTTGATGCCTATTATTAAGCCCAACCACTGAGTAGAGATATAATTAACCTTTTGGAAAGTATTTTAAGCCTGCATCAGTAAAAGGCCCAAAGTTGACTTATTTCCCAGAATCTACTTAGATTAGATGCCTTTTTAAATGCCATCAGGCTGAATTAATATGCTAGGATACAACCTTTGATGAAGGAGTTCTTTAGTACTCAGAGCTGGCTAAAGAGGAGGACCCCTTGAGTTCCTTTATGGAGTCCTGGGGTGCCTTTTAGAGATAAATTGAGCTCTGGTGAAAAGAAATAAACAAGAGAGCCCCAAATAAGGGACAAACACATATTGTAAATGTAATCAGCATGGGGGAGTGGAGATATGCTCCTGAATACTGATACCTGAGGAGAAAATGTGGTCCTCTCATGGTATATGACATCATTGCTTCGGGCCTCTGCTCTCAATAGAATACTTCTTTCCCAGGGACTTCTTGCCCATCCAATCCCCCAAAAGGCAAGGACCTGATTCTATGGGTTCTCCCACTTTCAATTCTACTGCATCCATGGTGGGACTATATTCTGTGATGCTGAGCCTTCCCCCCCCCATATACTTACCCAACTGAATTTCTCTCAGGTGTTGTGACAATTTGTTATGTGACTAGACTAAAGTTTTGAGTTGAGTGGTCAAATGAACTAAATTTGCAAAATTAACTTGGCCTCTCTACTATGAAAGGAGTTCAAAGAAGGTATTACTTGTACCCTTTCAGGGTGCCTGGCACATAATGGGCACTTAAAAATTGTTAATTGATTGATTGTATGAAATAAACTTCATTAGCAAAAGAATTTTCTCTATTAATTCAATGAGATATCTATCTCTTCTTCCAAAATAAGAAAAATAATGGTCTCACTCTAAGCATACCTTATACTTTATTTTGTTTCCAGACATTTTGTTTTTCAAGAAAAGGAGCTGCATTTTCCCCAGGGGTTCTCAGAATAATGCTGTGGTTCCTATTCTTTGCCTCCACCTCAAATTGTTATCTGGGTGTTTTGCTCATTTGTATCATTGTATGTCCATGGTACATTTGGAAACAATCCTGGGCTTGTCATGGGTCTGCACATATATACATGGTCCTAGGATGCCAAAATGATAAACACTGGGCAGATGTTCTACAGTGAAGTGACCAAGTGTGGCCTTAGCTGTTTCACGCACTAACAGCCAAATACAACAATTCTGGAAAGGTTTCAAATCCAAGCTCACTGGCTTTTTTTTGGCAACAAAAAGTGAGGTGGCCCAATATTAGTTAAAAACAGCATCTTGTTACTTTTCAGGTTCACAGGAAAGTAACCAGTAGACCGTGTCACTTCATTGTGTGTGCAGCGTGTTGTCTCATGGAGGAAGTCCAAGTGAAACGAGAACCAGAAGACCATCTCTATGTAGGTGGATCAGATGGGAACCGTCAAAGTTTGTCAGCAACCAGAATTCAGGAGAAGTGTCAATTTCATCATATCACATTGCTCACATGGCTTAAGTTGGAAGGATGTAGACCAAGATGTTAACATGTAGTCATAGGCTGGTCCTACTAAATGTTTAAATTGATACCATGGTGGAAATTTCCTTTTGCATATACCATTAGGTCCTAATTAATGTGAATATGAACCTTGAGAAATAGTCACATTAGTTGAATTTATACTACACATTTCCATTGACCTGGACCCAATGACCATATTTTACACAATTATAACTTTGAATAGTGAGAATTTGAATACATGTGACCACTTCAAGGGATTCATTATTTGTACTAATCAGGACTCAGTTGCAATTCCCATAACTACAACAGTAAAAAGAAAATCAAGCAAAAGTTCTAGCTCATCCCACAATGAAGTAGACCACCTGTGTTTTATTGTTTCATATAAAATCTTATTGTTCATTCATAGGATCACAGACTACTATGTTTGGCAGGGGTAATGATGATGGACATTTATAAAATGCTTTAAACTTTGAGACATGCTTTACAATCATTTTTTCATTTGAATTTTACAACTCTTGTGTGAGCAAGATACTACAGATATCATTATACTATTTTATAGATGAGGAAACTGAAGCCCAGAGAAGCATGAATACTGTCAGAAATGAAATTTGAGCTCAGGTATCAGATATCAAGATCAATAGTCTATTTGTTATGCCTCATTTCCTGTCATAAGACCATGTAGTCCTGCATCCACATTTCACAGATTGAGAAACTGAGGCTAAGAAAGGTGAAGGCTTTGATCCTAGTTGGCAGAGCTAGCTAGTATTATTGACAAGAAACGATTCAAATTCTCCTGGCTCTTATCCAGAGTTCTTTTCATGATATCACATAGCTCAAAGTAGAAGGACATGGCCTGAGATGTTGGATTTGGGGAATGAATTGGTCCTGTAGATGATGTAAAATGATACCATGATAGAGTTGTTCTAGTGTGTGTAATTTCAATAACTCCCACAGCAATAACAAATGTGAAGTTGGCAGATGTATCATTTAAAGTATTTCCATTTGAAAATATCTTTAAAATGGTGAGAACATGATGAATTTGCCAGTTGTACAATTGATGCAAAGTCTCCATCACATTTTAAATATGGCATTTCCCCCTTCATTTTCTTCTCTCCAATTGATTGGTGAGCTTTTTTTCCCTTTGGGTCTCTCAGGGAGGAAAAACCTGGTATTTGTCACTGATCCAAGAGCAAGATTGAAACTAAATATGGAAAAAATCCAGAGTTGATCATCAAAAAGCTTGCGTGACTTTGACATTAACTAGCTGTGTGATCTTAACTCAGTTCCCATCTCTGAATCTTAGTTTTCTCAACTGTAAAATGAGGCATTCAGAGACAGAGACAAAAGTGCAACATATGCCAAATTTCTCATAGCAGCATTTTTGAAGGTAGAATATAATAGGAAACAATAGGAAATGGATGAACAAGCTGCGGTGTTAAAAAATAGAGTATTATTTGTATATGTATATTATATATAATAGAATATTGCATATGTATATTATATGTAATAGAGTATTATTAGGCAATAAGAAAAAGAAATGAGTGATTTTAGGGGAAAAAAGTGTGAATCTTTTTGTGAACTGATAAAGAGCAAAATAAACAGAATCAAAAAAAAATATTGATTATAATGATATAAAGTTCACTCAAATGAAGTTGAGCTCTGAGTAACTGAAACAATTAGAAATTATCCTGGAGAAGAGTTAATGAAATGTTCCTCCCTCTTCCTAGCAGAGAGATTGGCTACTACTGGAGTACATGATTACATGCATTGTCTGATGCGGTTGTATATCAAGCATTTTTACTTGTTTTTGTTATTGTTGTTGCAAAGGAAGATTAAATTGAGATGCCAAGAGTGCCATTTCTAGAATTGACTATGATGTAAAAACCAATTAAGATTCTGAAAATAAACAATACACACACACACACACACAAATGTGGGTTTTGAACTGGATACTCTCTAAAGTCCCTTTGGACCCTATCCTACTATGGCTGCTCAGTTTCAAACTTGTTCATTGTTGGTTATCAAGATTGTTTAGAAAGCAACTGTACAATAATCAGTTAAAGAATCCAGACCAAAGGAACCCAAGACACACTGCATTGTTGGTAAGAACACTGAGCTTCAGAAATTACCTTCCCCTCTCAAAGTATCAGATTAAAATTTTGCTGAAAGCTGACCATTACAAAACAAAATGGTGGCCTTCTGTCAATTCGGTTTTCTATTATCAAAATTCACACTAATGACAAAACACACAGTTCCCAGCCTCCAGAAGTCCTTATCTTTCTAAAATTATTTAGAAATGACATATTCACTTTATACATGAAGAGGAGTGAATTCCAGGTGGTTGAGCAAGAGCCAAGAAAGAAACATGTCAAACAATAATTAGAGAGTTCTACCTTAGCTTGCTCCTGAGTCTGAAAAAATGGTTGGAGGTAGGACAGAAAGACTCACCATTCTTGGCCCACTGAATGTGACTCAAATTGATAAGAATGACACACTCATTTAGCATTTATATGACATGTTAAGATTTGCAAAGCATATAAGGAAGAGGTTTCTGGTAACCACAAAATGGAAGTTTTGAGTCACTTTGAATTAGCATTAAATTAATCACCAAAGGCTTTATTCTTGTCATTAATATGACATGTATAATATACCACTTACTACTTGTGTGATCCTGGGAATGTTGCTTAACCCTCTCAATTTCATTTTCCTATGCAGCTCTATCCTTTGTGCCCCTCATTGAATGTTTCACATGGAATCTGAAAAGCAAGTCCAGCCTACTTCTAATTCTCTTTATGTGGAACAATTCACTTTGCATCGTTTGGGTGGTAAAATGGTAAACCCAGCTGGCTTTCTCATGCCCCTCAACATTTACTTGGTTAACCTCATTTCCACATCACTTGTATATGTTCAGGAAATAGGAGCTAATTTGAATACTAGGTTTAAAACAAACACAAATTAGGAAGATAAATCTGAAACCACAGCATAAAATGTATTCCATAGGCGAATGTAAATGATTACAGGGTTTTTTTTTTATTTTGGCTATTTTGCATTTTCTGTGACATTGCTACCCTCTGTGGGCATGAATAATTGAGAATGGATTGTGTATGTTTTCTCAATTAGTAAAGGAGGCCTGAAGGAGAACTGACCAGAGACTAAGAAGGGGGTTTAATTTCATCTTGTCAGGCCCATTATTCAGGGCAGCTACGTCCTGGTGTCTCAGAAAGCAGGCAGGGAGTTTAAAATCCATTTAATAAGTTTTGCCTCTCCTCTCTAACAGTATTTTGTTAAGTTTTCACGGGCATTTGTTTTGGCTGATGAGCAGAGATTAAAGAGAAAATGCAGGTTTAAGCTTTAGTTATCTAGAGTGACTTTCTATATTATAAACTAGAAAGACATACCAAATAATCGTCCAACTTTCAACCAGTAATGGCCCAGTAAGTCATTATTGGTTTTTAGCAGTGACTGCAATGACTTAGTAAGAGTGTCTTTAGCTAGGGACATCTCCTCTTACTGAGAGGAGAAGCAGAAGAATAAATAGGGCATGATTGGTAAGTGAAGGAAAAGCATGGTGAGTTATGTTACAATGGAAAGAAAACTGGAATAAGCATCAGAAGACATAGGTTCAAACCCTGACTTTGCTATGTAATATCTATGTGATTTTGGATAAGTCTTTCTATCCTTCAAAGCCTCAGTTTCTCCATGTAAAAGAGAGGATATAGAACTAGACGGCTTCTAAGGTCCCTTGTAGTTCTCCATCCATGGTCCTGTGATCCTACTTTTACATAGGTCTATGGGTCAATGAGTAATCTTTTGTAAAAAAGCATTCAATAATACATTTTAGAATCTAGCTGGTCAAGGTGAAAATAAGAAGAGAGCACATTTATATTAAATCTTAAGATTTATATAATAACTCTGTGAGAGATGAAGCACAAGTATTACTACTTTACAGATAAGGAAATTGAAGATCAGAGAGGTTAAGTGATTTGCCCACTAGGATGAAACTCCAGATCTACTGGATCAAAATCCAGCATTCTTTCCTAATCCATTGTTTTTATTAAATTACTTGTTAAATACATACTTGTTTATATGCAATATATGTATATATCAATATTACTTATAGTTTTATAATAAACATTACTAGCACTTATATAATATTGAGAGATATATTTGCATCTTATATATATATTATTATAAGTAACATTGATAAGTAACATTTTGTTATTGATAGTGTTATAATAGTTGTTACTAGCATTTATATAATATATATATTTGCATAATATATACATATATCAATGTTACTTATAGTATTATAATAAATGCTACCTACACTTATATAGTATTGACAGGTATATTTTAATATTTTTCTATAAAATAAGAGGCAATACAATGTAATGGACAGAGAGCTAGCTTGGAACCAAGAAGATCTGGATTCAAATCTTATTTCTTTTATGTGTGTGTGACTGTGCTACTCTAGAGAAGTCACTTTTTCTTTCAGTACCTGAGTCAACTCTCTAAGATCAGAAATTGCAGAATAATTGCCAATCTATATTGTTGGAGCAGAGTTTCATCATTGGCATTTCCCTACAGTGAAGAAATCACAGTTCTGGTGCAATGTATCTTTCCTCTACCATACATTAAAACTGCATTGCAGAGTATTTCCTTATATTAATGGATTCAGTAATCTAAACCTTGTTTTCTTTGAAAACAGTGATCTGACTCAGTTCCACTAATATTTTTAAAGTGCCTACTCCATACCTCCATCTCCTAGGCACTATGTATATGAAGAAAAATTCAAATAGTCCTTCCCCCAAGAAACTTGCATTCTATTTTCAGAGAATGATGTAGTTCATATCTTTAAAGATAGCACAGACAGGAAAGGGAATAAGTGCTTAAATAGCACCTACTATGTGCCAAGTTATAATATAAATATTAACTCATTCAATATTCATGACAACCCTGCTAGATAGGTTCTATTATTATTCCTGTCTTAGAACTGAGGCTACTGAAGCTGTCAGAGATGAAATGACTCCCTGTGGCACCCAATTACTAAGTATCTAAGGTTGAATTTGAAGTCAGGTCTCCTTGACCTTCCAGGCCTGTCTCTCTTACACTTCTCCTTCACAGATCCAAGCAGAAAGAAAAACACACCTCCCTTCACAGAAACAAAGGGAGTTCAGCTGTATTTTTAAATTTTGTTATACTTGCAAAGCTATTTTACGGAATCAATTTAGCAATAAACAAGTCCATTTAGAATAACCAGTTAATCAGAGGCATAAAGAAAAATGCATCATTGCTACAAAGAAGGATCAGGCCCTGAACCTGTCGAAACCATCTGCAGTGAATCTGTACTCTGAGTTCAGAAAGAATAAAGGGGAATAAATTCCTAGGGGCTCCCCCCCCCCCGCCTAAACCTTCTAGCAGAGTCTGTTCTAAGTACTGAAGACTCATTTGACCTTATTACAAAAGCATTTTAAGAAATGCTTTATTAGCTACATATTATCTTCCCAGATGGTAAAAGTGAGCCCAGAAATCAGTTCTGAGGCTTGTCATAGGAACTGTGAACAAATGCTCCCTCAGACCTCTGAGGTCTCTGCTTTTCTCATTGCCTTCCACCTAAGCCGAACACTAATGGAAGAATGATAGCTTCATTTAACATTAATTAGCTTGGGGGGGTGAGTGTATGTCTCTGAAAGACTGTCATCAATCATTGTAGGAAGGAATATTACTTATTTACACATGTTTCACCCACTCCATAATTTTTCCCCTCCTAACCTCCTACCCTCCCCACATATTTGAGGCGTAAGTACAATATTTTCCCCTCCATATAATTTTCTCCTGGCAGGCTGCCATCTTCAATAGTAGCAGCATTGAACTTCTGAAGGTGTGATAAAGTTAGTTATGGCAGTATCTATATAGGATTTTTATTATTTTATATAACAAAGTATGGCCTTGTTTCACATTTATATTATTGATATGATTATTGTGTACGTGTACACATGCATATATATATATATAAGCACACACATATGCATGTTCCTGATGTTGGGGGGTGGGAGAAGTTTAGTTTTGATTGTGCCTATATGTGATAATTGATTTTTTTAAAAATAGATCTTGGAAATACTGTTCTGCTGCTTTTCCTGTTGCAGTTTGAAAATGCTATGTTACATATACTTTGCGAATGGAGTTTCTGTGTTTTTCTGTGGAGATTTACTTGTGATGAAGGAATGAGGATCAGAAGGGGAGCTACTTGATGTGTTATTGTTTTTGGCTTTGAAATCCCAGCATTTAGTCCAGTGCCTTTGACCTCCTTAGAGTATTATGTGTTGTTCAGTCATTTTTCAGTCATGTCTGACTCTTCGTCATCCCATTTGGGGTTTTCTTGGCAAAGACACTGGAGAAGTTTGCCATTTCTTTTTCTAGATCATTTTATAGATGAGGAAACTGAGGCAGGTAAGTTAAGTGACGTGCCCAGTCAGCCAGCTAGGAAGGCCAGATTGGAACTCAGGAAGATGGCCATACTTCCTGACTCTATGCACCTAACTACCTCTACATGTAGTAGTTAGTTAATAAGTGTTTGATAAATTAATTTCAATCACTGTCACCTGGAATAAAATATGCCCCTTCTTTTCTATAGCAATAGAAACATACCCTTCAAATCTGTGTGGTCTCTAATGCAAACCAGATCCAGCTATTAGGGGGTTAAACAGCCAGAATACGTCATCCATAGCAGTTTCCAAAAAATCCTGTTACATTTTAATGAAGTTTTGATTAGCCAGGGGACTGCTGATATAGATAGCCATGCTCCTTTCCTGACAAAAGGAAGTCAAGTGTGAAGCCACAGTGGTTGTCAGGATTCACTAGTTACATCCTGATGCCTATTCTGATACTATCCCCTAGACATCTCTTCCCCTGAGAGAGGTCAGCCCATGCAATTCTAATAGGGAGCTCAAAGCTCGAACTAAGCAAACCTTCATCAGGGTTTACTCTTCTATTCTAGAGTATTCGGGGTGATTGCAATGATCAAAGACCAGCAAAACATGGGTAAGCAGCCCCATGAGGGAAGAAATCGGTCTATTACCATAGGAGAAGGGAAGGGAAGCATCTGTTAAGCATCCACAATGTGCCAGACAGTAGGCTAAGTACCCTCCAAATATTATCTCATTTGATCCTTAAACAATCCCAGGAAATAGTTAGGTCCTCCTATTATTATCCTCGTTTTATGGTGGAAGAAACTGAGGCAAATAGTAGTTAAATAATCTACTCAGGGTCTCACCAGCCAACTTTTGTTTTAATATTTTGCAATTTCTTTTTTCTCAGGGATGGTTGATCCAACACTTGATCCTAGGCTTCCTTGTCTTAGAGGCCAGATTTCTACCGACTCCAGCAAACTGCCTTTCCCCAAACAGTACTTTTGTAGTAAAAGAAAGAAATTAAACCAGATGATTTCCAACTCTACAATTCACTAGCTTTACAAATCTAAACAATAGAATCATACAACCTGAACATAACACCCCTCAAAACATCCATTATGAAATGTTCATAGAGATTACATCTGAAAACCTCTAGTGTTAGAAAACTCATTCCATTACTCAGCAACTCATTTTATTTTTGAGAAGCTCTGATTTTGGAGAAGAAATTCTTATTATTTAAATAAAATCAGATTCCCCATAACTTTCTTTCATTTGCCCACTGATCCTATTTCTTCCCTCTAGGAAAGCTAAAGAAAATTAGTCTCATTCTTCTTCCATTTACATCTATACAAAACATGAAGTTGCCAGTCATAGCCACCCAATCTAAATCTTCTCAATTTCGTTCAACAAATATTTATTAAATATCTATAACATCCCAGACACTAGATAAAAAATGAAATAGCCCATTTATCTTTTTTCATCTGCTTCTCAAAACTTCACAGCTCACTATTTCTTTTTGTTCCCCCTTCTTTATTCTTTTCATTTTTGCCCCAGCTTTGTCCTTTGCTCTCCTGAAAAGGCCACATGCTGCTTCCTTTGTGGGTTGTCTAAATTACTATCAAGTCTTAACAGGCCTAAGATACTGCTATTATCTTGGGGAAGTGTCTCATTGCTGTAGGTCCATTTCCTGTACCATCAATGTGTCTTCAGGGAATTATAACAACTAATACTTCCCTTAGCCTTATTTGTATTCTGAAAGATCTAAGAACAAATCTCATATATATATTCCTTAGATAAAGTTCAGGAAAAATAAAATACAAAATTTAACAGTTAACATTATTTCACAGAAGTCACTTCATTTAAGTCAATTTAATGCCACCACAGAAGACCTCATAGCCTTTGAGGTTGATAATAGGGTCAGGTTGAGAGGAAGTTAGTGGGGAAATCAATAAGGGGAAATTTTCTTCTGGATCCAATATTCATTGAGAAAGAACTGGTTTCTAGGATAGAATGATAGGAAGCATGGGAGAAAATGGCCACTCCATTTTAGAACTTGTAGAGGGAGAATGAGAATAGTCTGACATATATTGCAGGTGTATGGAAGAGCGATTCTGAAGAGTTAAGAATAAGGACAGGAAAAATCCTATAGACTAAAATTCAACAGTGAAGCCATCATCCCAAGAGGAAAGAAAAGCTATCAAGAATGAAATTTCAAAGGCAAAAAGAGGAACAGTTCCAAAAATGATAAAGTAGTAGTCTACTTTAAAGAAACTGATGTGTATGTGCAGCAAGCTTACCAACACACACACACACACACACACACACATACACACACACACACACATATTTTAAAGAGATGTACAAAAGATGTAGCAAGGGCAGACAACAAGATGAATCTAAAAATATTCCATAGTTTTATAAAGAACGTGTCAGGAGTACAAATTCTGAAATGTATTATTAACAGGATACTTAGTAAAAGAAAGCAGTTCTCGTAAAAAGTCAGCCTGACTTCATTAAGAATAGGTCCTGTCAGATTAACCTTCTTTCCTTTTTATGAAGTTATTCAACTTTCTAAAGAGCAGTGTAATATTACAGGCAGAGTTTATCTAAATTTTATGAAAAAAAGACAAAAAATTGACAACCCTCTCCTACCATTGTGTCTCCCATTGCCATCATCCAGGGGAGCAACGCTTTCAAGTCTGTGAGCTTTCAATAACCTCTGCAGGGACTGCAGCCCTTAACTCAGCTATAACTACTAGTGACTCAGAAAAGGAATTTTTCGCTACTAGTCTTTAGCACTTTCAATTGGCTCATAATCAGAAATAAATATGGCTTTATTAATGAGAGAGACATTTAAGAAGGTGGCTTACTATCTGCTCTACCATTGAATCCCAAGAACCATTGGATCCTTCCATCCGACTTGTAGTTGAAATCTCCTGAATGTGTTCTTTCCCTCCCCATTAAAATTTGAGCTCCTTGAGAAGAGGTGGATTATTTTGCCTTTCTGTTTGTATCCTCAGAGCTTAGTACAGTCCTTTCCACATTTAAAGCTTTTTTTCATTAATTTATTAAAATTATTTGTAAAGTCTCTGATGATCCATGTGGAATAGGATGGAGGGATGTGGTAATTTGAAACTGATAGAATGGCAGAATTATCATGTCCAAAACTGAACTCATTATCCTTTCCTCTGAACAACCTCAACTCCCTCCTAACTTCCCTATTACTGTAGAAGGCAACACCACCCATTTGGTTCCTCAGGCTCAAAACTTAGATACATTTCTTGATTCTTCATGGTCTCTAATACCCCTTATCCAGTCAATTAGCTAAGATTTGTTGATTTCACCTGGTCAACACCTAAGGAATATGTCCCCTTCTCTCTTTTGACACTACCACCATTCTGATAAAGGCTTTAATCTTCTCACACCTGAACTACTGCAATAGCCTACTGGAGGATCTTCCCTACTTCAATTCATTATCTAATCAGCCACCAAAGTGATTTTCCTAAAGCACAAGTCTGACCATGTCCCCACACCATACTCCCAGCTCAATAAATTTCAGTTCCTTATCTCCTCCAGAATAAAATAAAAAATCCTCCATTTTGTGATGAAAGTCCTTCATAATCTAGCCTCCTACCTTCCCAGTCTTTATACCTTATTTCTCACCAAATACTCCTGATCAAGTGCCATTGTTATTGCTATCCCATGAACAAGACACTCCATCTCTTGCTCTGGGCATTTTCTCTGGCTGTTCCCCCATGTTTGGGATGCTCTACCTTTTCATGTCTACCTACTAGGTTTCCTGTCTTCCTTTAAGTCCCAGCTAAAATCCCACTTTCTACAGAAAGCCTTTCCCTACCCCTTTTGCTTCTAATGCCTTTCCTCTTTTAATTATTTGCTTGTTCTCTTCCTGGATTGGATTATAAGCTCCTTAAGGACAGGGGCTATCTCTTCCTTCTTTTTGCATCCTCAATGTCTGGCACACAGTAGATGCTTAATAATATTTTTTATTGACTGACATGATCCAAAGACGATTCATTGATAGTTTGATGTCATCTTGAGGATAAGAAGGAAGTTAAAGAATAGATCAAATACCTGCTGCCCAATTTATCTGTATTTCCTAAGAGTTTGGTCTCTAGAGGTGTAGATGTTCCTTCTGAAGGGAAGAAGATGAAAACAGCCAAGGCTTTGGAAAACACTACCCCCTCTTAGAGAGAAAAGTCACTGAGGCTTTTCTTAGCCTGATTCTAGGTGGATGGAATCTTGCTTTCTTGAAAACAAAACAAAAGAAAATACTGGCACCATTAAATCTGAACTAAAAGAGATTGTATATCTCATTCTTCTTATGGGCAACTCATGTATGACTTGGTCATGTGTAGTCCCATAAGGGGTTCTTCCACACAGGAACTCTGGCTCCACGTAATCCTCAAGCAATTTTCCCACTCTGGGAACTTGTCTTAGGGAACCCATCTATGAGCTAGTGCATACCCAGAGTTGAGTGTATCTTACATCATGTGCTATCTTTCCCCTGATGACCTGATGTTATTAGGAAAGACTTCCAGAAGATGGGGAAGATAATAGAACCAATGCAGCTGGAAGGTTATGATCTTGAAACCTCACTTGCTCCCAAAGTCTTGCTCCTAAAAGGTTAAGCTTCCTCTCAGGAGGAAGAGAAGGTGGCAGAACTGCGACAGAAGGAAGTTCCTAAGTATCAAAACCAAAGGAACTCTGAGATCACTCCATTAGTTCAAAGTATAGCCTAATAAAGGATCCTTTCTGCAAAATATTTGATAAATGCTTCCACATTTTGCTTGAGGGAGCCCTTATTGTACACTGTGGTAGCCTATGCACTTTTGGACACTTCTAACTAGTAGGAACTTTTTTCTGACATCCAGCCTAAATCTGTCTCTTTGCAGTTTTCACCCATTATCCTAATATGAACTCTGATTTTTTTTCTTCAAACCATAAATAAATTGTTTATCCTTTGAGTAGCACAAACCAGGTGTTTGCAATGGGAATTGAGTACTTGATAGACAGTGCCAGACAGGAAGTTCCCATATTATCAGGGTCAGGATAGTGAGTTAGAAAAGTAAAACACTCTCCCTCCTCCACAAAATATAGCCATGTCCTTCCTGTAGAGGGAACATTTGATACAAAAGTGTCAGATAAAGAGATTCGATTAGATGATCTTGATAGTTTTGTTCAATTCTAAAATTCTGTGAGTTGTCCTCTAAAGACCCTGCTTAGAAACAAAGATTTCTGAACTGTTTTTCCCCTTTGTACTTTCTTAATTAAACAGAACTATTGAAATTCTAACAATTGTTAAACAGATTTCTGGAGTTCTACTGAATAAAGTGAAATAGGTGGGGCTGGAAAGTATGACTGGTTCATTGGAAAATATCCATACATGTTTAGAAAGTCTATTTAAAATTGTCCCCACCAGCTGTGTTCAGGGACTCCTTAGAGGAGCATGGCCTTGTGTGGGTGGGGTCTGTAAAAGCAGATGGCTTGTAGAGAAAGCGTGGGTGAACAAACAATCTTTTTGGCCTTTGCATGCTCTGCTGGACTTCTGGCCGATGCTCAAGCTGATTTTTCCTTCTCTTTGAGATCTTGGATTGGGTCTTCTGGCAGCTAAAATGGTCTCCTCCCTCTCAGCACTTGCTGCAACTTTCTCTATCCATCTTTCCCCTTCTTCCAAAAAATGTCCCTGGCAAAGGACAAGATTGGAGCCTGGCCTCTTCCTGGCCCATGACAAAAATGGGCCTTTATGGATGAACAGTATGTATTAGATGTAGGAGTTGGAAAGTTATTTATATTTCTTTCACATTTTTCTGGCTATGCCACTGACATGTGATGTAACTTTACTAAATTGCCTTAAATTTTCCATGAAATTAAGGATAATAATGAGGATGGAAATGTTCACCTACCTCACACAGGTGTTGGGGGACATTTAGTCATAAAGCATTTCCAAATGGAACTATAATAACAGCCTAGACACACCATGTGAGTTTACTATAGCACAAAATACAGTATCTGAGTACTTGCTGCCCACTTCCCCTACGGGGCTATTATGAGGAACGATCCTTGTAAACTGCTGAGGGCTGTAGAAATTGGAATCATTCTTATTAGTAGCATTATTGCCAAATAAGACTTCTTTGAGGTTTAATTCATATTCTACCTTTTTGCAGACTTTTCCTTACCAGCTTCTCTAAATGTCTTCCTCTGAGAGTTACCTTCCTTCTATTCTATATATGTCATGTATATGTGATGTATGTACCCTGTTAGTCTGAGAGCTCCTTGAAGGCAGGGACTATTTTTTGCCTTTCTTTGAGGTTAACCCAGTGCCAGGCACATAATAAGAACTTAATACTTATTGATAGACTTACAGGCTAATATATTTAAATAATTCAACCAGATAATTTGCCTGAGCTATACAATAAATCAGAGAAAAAAATATATCTGGCCTGTTCAAATAATTATAGCTTCAGACACTTAATGAAAAAGCAGAAGCAGTTGAACAAATTTTATTTTTAAGATAACTATCAATAGAACTTATATGTTTGTATTTTGATGGGAACAACAATCAATATGGCATAATAATATCTGACATCTATATAGCAAATAAAGTTTGTAAAGTATTTTACATACAATATCCTATTGTACAATATAGTGATAAAATATCTCATGTTATTCTTTTTGGAAAAGATGTAAAAATATGCATAATATGACCAAACAATTAGATGAATTGAGAACAGATTGAATGGCTGAATTCAAAGTATAGTCAATAAATCATTCAATATCAACTTGGCAGGTCTCCAGTGGAATGCCCCAGTGATCTGTTCTTAACCCTGTGCTTTTTAACAATTTTATCAATGAGTTGAATAAACTGGAAGAGATGGCTAACATCTTGGGTAATAGTTAAAATCCAAATAGTTTTTAACCTGCTAGAATATTAGGCTAAATCTAAGAAGATAATATTAATATAATAAATTTAAAAATATTACACTTGGGTTTAAAAAATCAACTTCAGAAATAAAACACGAGGGAGGCCTGGCTACAAAGTGATTTGTTTAAAACAGAGCTGGAGATGTTAATGGATTCAATATGAATCAAAAGCATTTTATTAGCTAATAAAAGCTAAGGCAATCTTGGGGTACATTAAAAGTCATTGGGCCCATGACTAAGGAGGTGAGAATCTCACTGTACTCTTCCTTCATTAGACCTTCATTAGAGTATTTTTTTTTTCTCTTTTGGGCACATTTTTGGAAGTACAAGGAAAAGGTGGAATATCCAGAGAAGAGCACCAGGATGAAAAGCCATGAGTCATGTCCTCTGAGGATCAGCTGAAGTAACTTGGTCTGTTCAGTCTTAAGTAAAGAAGACTTGGGAAGCTGCCATATGATGGTTGTCATTAAGCATTTCACACAACCACAGAATCTTAAAATGAGAAGGTACATCAATGGTCATGAGCTTGTTTGTTGGCACCCCACACTGCTGGTTCAAATTGAAACTTCTAGATCAATATTACTTGATTATCCTTTCCCCATCTTTTACCTCCTTCTGGGGGAGGGAGAGGAATACAAATTTCACATGTTTGTTTTATAACTTTTAAAATAAACCAAAGATATGGTAATAGTCACATACAGACTAAACAGATTATACTTTCATAAACATCAGTCCTGTACAGGGGAGTGGGACGAGGGGCTGGGGAAGGGAAGTGGAAGTTGGGATGGAGGGTAATAGAAAAGAGAGTGAGAAAAAGAGAAAGACAGAAACAGAAAGAAACAGAGAGAGAGATAAAGAGAGACAGAGACAGAGAGACAGACAAAGAGAGAAAGGGAGATAGAGATACAGAGAGAGACAAAGAGATAGCGAAACAGAGACAGAGGGAGACAGGGACAGAGAGAGACAGAAACACAGAGAGAGACAAAGACAGATACAAATAGATACAAACACACAGAGACAGAGAGAGATAGAAAGACAGACACACAGAGACAGAGAGAAAAACAGAGAGATAGACCCAGAGAGACAGAGATTGACAGAGAGACAAAGACAGAGAGATACAGAGACAGAAAAATTGACAAAGACAAAGAGAGACAGAGAGACAAAGAGAGAGAGAAACAGAGGGAGAGAGAGGGAGAGACAGAGACAGAAAGAGACAGAGAGAGACAGAGAGATAGAGAGACAGAGAAGAAGGAATGTGTTTGAAGACCTGTTTTGTAGATTCATATGTTCATAAGTGTAGAGTTAGACCTCAGAGCTCATTTTGTCTAACTTCCTTTTTATACAAATGAGGAAACTGAGGACCAGGGAAAATTAAGGTTGCCAAGGTTACACAGGAAATGTCAGACACAGTGAAACCAAGTACTCCTCCAGGGTTAGTGCTCTTCCTCTTAGAAGAGATGGTTCAAATTTATTCTTTGAGGTCCTAGAAGGCAGAAGAGGAACAAGGGGTGGAAGTTTACTAGACATATTTAGGTTGAAAGTGTTAGGAAAGCCTTTCTATCAATAAGAATTTTCTAAAGAGTGATTGTGCTGCTCAGAAATGAGAAGGTTCCCTCTCACTGAAAGTCTTTACACAAGTCTGGATGTCAACTTGTCAAGTATGTTATAGAGGCTACCTTTTGGGTAAGAGTCAGACTGGAAAGTTCCTAAGATCCTTTATAACTCAAAATTCTGTGATTTTTTGAAGGAAGTACCGTAATTATTCTTACCTTCATTGTATAGTTAAGAACACCAAAGTTCTAAGGTCCAAGGTGACCTGTCCCAGATCCCACAACTAATGAAATATTAGAGGTAGAATTTGAAATCAGGTGTTCCTGATTCCAAGTCCTTCATTCTGCCCACCATATCATTCCCTGTCCTGCAAAATAAATGAAAGTTATTAAAGCTAAAGTAGTTGACAAGAAGAGAAAACCTAAGGAACTGTTTTTATAAGTATTTGTAAGCAACATTAAAAAATGAAATTTGAATAGAGAGCATCAGGTATTGCCTCTGAATACCCTTTAAAGGTGGATGGGCCTGTATTTTGCATCCATAAAACATGTATGGCAGAAGAGCACACTTTTTACATGATTTAGATTGCAAAACAGCCTAAATCCTGTTTGTACCTTCCTTTCCTCATTCTGCTTTTAGGTTATGGTAGCAGGTGGCATGTTTATATATCTAATTTCCTCTTGCTTTCTTGAATTAAAATTAGGCTTAAAGACATTAATTCTCCTTGACTTTCCTAGGCATAATTTGCTAGAGTATCAGGTTTAAAAAAAGTACTAAAGAATGCATTTTAACATCTTCATTTGTGTTTATTTGGAATAAAGGAAAAGAAGATTTCTCATACTATCACATTCAGTTTGTGTGTCCCTTTATCTTAACTCTCTGCCTTATATCATAGGATTTAAAGCTGGAAGGTAGAAATAATATAAAACAATCTTTCATTTTACAGATGAAAAACCCAGGAGGTCAGAGAGGTAAAGGACTTGGCTAAGGTCACTCAGGTAGAAATATCAGAGTGTTAATGACACAAAAACATTCCAAACCTGCTAAAGTGTTCTCTTATTTTTGGAACTTTGACAAAAGAATGTTCAGCAGGCTAAATTTTATTGAATAGATATACAGCTTTGCTTAGAGAAACAAAGACATTTAATGAAATAATCAGAGAGATTTCTATTTTAATAATGACCATCGGACTTATCAAAGATGACTTCTAAAAATTGATGATATGATCCTAAAATAACCCCAAAGATATGAGACATACAAGTACTGAGGGGGGGGAATAAGATGGGAATGAATTTCCAATTTTGTCCTAAGTTTTTTTTTGCAGTCACCAGCAAATGGCCAAGGATTTCTTTGCTTATCAGGAGTAATACGAGGGAGACAGATACAAAAAGAGCTATTGTTAAGCTGCATCTTCTATTTCTTCTTGAGTTCTCTATGAATCACATCATATACTCCAGTTCATTGAGTCAAACTAAAATGCTGCAAGGAACCTTAAAGATCATGTGTGTGTATATATGCATATATATGCATATATAATATATATATATATATCCTGATCTATAATATATGTATACATATATACATTTTTTCATAATCATATATCTCTATATTTATATGGTAAGAATTATATAGAGAAATGTATCAATGCATATATTATACACACACACATATATATATATACATATTTATGGAGAAAGAGAGAGAATTAGCTTATCTGTTGTACATTGCCCTCTCCCTTCCTCCCCATCCCCCCCCAAAAAAAGAACCTAAGCTTTAGGTTAGGGACTGTTCATTTTTCCATCCTTGATGTTTAGCATAGTACCTGGCACATAGTAGGTGTTTAATAAATGCTCACTGAATTAAATTGAGCTATCTTCTTGGAAAAGTAGTACAAGTATTATCCCCATTGTAAAGATTATGAATCTGGGGCTCAGTTACTTGCCAAAGGTAGTAAGTGGTAGAGCTGACTCAAAGTCAGGTTTTCTGGCTAAACTCATTCAAGCGCTTGACTTGAAACACAAAATGGGCATGAAATGACAGATGACAAAGAAGAAGAGTTAAGACTCTTTGCATTTGTGGGGTATTTGAAGGAATAAGCCATTGAGTACATACTATACAGGAAATTCATGTGCCAAGTACAGCAAGTATTATTATTGTCTTTATTTTATATTTAAGTGGGGTGAAATTATATACCCAAAGTTACATGGCCAGCCCATGGCAGAACTGAGACTTGAACCCAGCTCTTTTGAGACTCATAAAATTAGTTAAGACTTTCTCCAATAGAATTGTTTGGAACTATGCCCAAAGGGCTACTCTTTGACCCAGCTATGTCTCTACTGGGTCTGTATCCCAAAGAGATCATAAAAGAGAGAAAAGCGCTTACATGTGCAAAATGTTCATAGAAGCTCTTTTTGTAGTGGCAAGGAACTGGAAACTGAGTGGCTGCCCATCAGCTGGAGAACAGCTGACTAAGTTATGGTATATGAATGTATTGAAATATTATTGTTCTATAAAAATGATGGGCAGGCTGATTTCAGAAAAGCCTGGAAAGACTTATGTGAACTGTTGTTGAGTAAAGTGAGCAGAACCAAGAGAACATTGTACACAGAAACAAAATTATGTGATGATTAACTGTGATGGATCTGGTTTTTTCCACAATGTAGTAATTCAAAGCAATTCCAATTGATGGAAAAATGCCATCTACATCCAAAGAGATGTATGAAGATTGAAATGTGCATCACAAAATAGTATTTTTACTTTTCTTTTGTTGTTATTGTTTGTTTGCTTATGGATTATATTTTTACTTTCTTTTTCATGTTTTTCCCCTTTTAATCTGATTTTTCTTGCAGAACATGACAAATATGGAAACATTTTTAAAAATTGCACACATTTAACCTATATCAGATTGCTTGCTGTCTGAGGGAAGGGCAAGATAAGGGAGGGAGACAGAAAAATTGGGGATACAAAATTTTATAAAAATGAATATTGAAAGCTATCTTTACATGTATTTGGAAAAATAAAATCTATTTATAAAAAAGACTTTTCTCAGTACCCTATGTTGCTATAGAGCTCTTTGCATTTCATTCTCTGATATTAATGTTCATTGTCAGATCTATAAAGGATTCAATGGGTATATTTTGAAAAACTTGCTAAATAACTTTTCCCCCAGAATTTAATAGATTATTTGAGAGGGCACATAAATAATAAAAATTCCTTGAAATGCTTTTGTTAGTTCAGGCAAATTTAATTAAATCAAAATACAAGAAAAAATTTAGAACTTTTTCTTTTTGTCTAAACCCATTGGTTTACCTTTTGGTGAACTGTTAGTGAACTATGTTGATTTTACTAATAAACATTAAGAAATTTTCATACAGTATTAAAGTTGTTAATATTTTGAAAAAGGTTAATAATAGCATAAATATTCTTTTGTTTTTGAAATATATTCATAAATACAAATATGCCTTTTTATTAATTTTTTTAAAGAATTCAGGGGGGTGCTTGTAGCTTTTTTCTTAATGGATTTTCTGCTCTGGCCAAATGTAGCTACAGTGACACTGTTGTCTACTATGGAGAATCCAAAAGGGGCACATGCAAATTGCTTCCATCATCTGGCAGGGAACATCGGAATCAGTTTTCAAATCCAGAGGGAGACTCTAGATATATGGGGTGTAATGGAAAGTTCACTGCAAACAGGAATCAGGAGACCTGGCTTCTAGCCCAGGCTCTGCTATGAACTAGCTAGGTTGCCCTGGGCATCATTTTGTCTCTATAGGCCTCAGTTTCTTTATTCATAAAATGAGAGATTTGGATTAAATAACATCAAAGATTACTTGGATATCTGAAATAAAATCTATATTGTTCTTTGATAAGTGTTGTGATAATTGGTGACCCTTAGGCAGAGGGATGAGGTAGGCTGTCATTTTTCTTCAGAAGCAGAATAAAGGGCACCCATCTGGGCAAGAGTGAAGATCTTTTTTCCTCCCTGTGGAGGATCACTGATCTACCACATAAACTGATCAAGGATTACACAAGAGCAGAAGCAAATTAATCTGCTTTTATTTTGTATTTGAGAATAAAAATGTTTCACTTACCTGCTTTTCAAATTAAGATCAGGTGCATTAGACTTTTCAATAATACAAATAATAGCTTTAATAAAAATTACTTTCATTGCATATTATGCTTGTCTCCTTTCTGTGCCTCAGTTTTCCTATGTGAGAAATGGCAGGGTTGGACTTAATCTTTAAGATTCATTCCCAGTTCTAACATTCATAGGGCTTCTTCTTTCCTGTAATTACTTTATATTCTTTCTTTGTATATGATTTTGGACATTGTTATCTCCTACTTGTGCCAATCTCTCTGTAGAATGTTAAGGCCATGAAAGCAGGGACTATTTCATTTTTGTCTTTGTAACCTTAGTTCCCAGCACAGTGCCTTACCCAGAGTATGCATGTAATAAAATTAGCCCTTTGGTAGTACAGGTTTAATTGTCTTAATTAATTTCATAAAAATCATACTTTAAGCAAGAAAACTGGTGTACATTGTTCTAAGTTAAAGATATTTCTAGAGGATTGAGTGATATGAAGTTAGATAAGTTTTCATTGATCCAAGAAATCTTTTTATTTATTTATTCATTTATTTCCTCATGTTGTTATTTATTCATTCATTCATTTTTTTCATTCACTTATTTATCCATTCATTTCTCTATTATTCACTCATTTGTTTACTCATTCATTCACTTGCTTACTTATCTATTTATTTATTCACTCACTCACCCATTCATCCATCTATTTATTTATTTGTTTATTCACTCATTTATTTATTTATCCAGCCAGTCATTCAGTCATTTGTTTATTTATTTGGATGTTGAGTCTCCTTATTTCATTCAGGCCACTTATCTCCCTATTGATTGACACTGAAGTTTTGACTTACTTCATTCAGATCTCCACTAATCTGTCCCTTTTTAGGCACTTTGATGGCTCCTAGCTTGTGGGAGCTTAAGAGAAAGGTGCAAGACTTAGTGCAGACACTCTATTGGCTTCATCTTGTGAATGACCAGCTTCAAATTCTCCAGGAGCAGAGATTACAGAGGTATTACACTACACTCACTGATATTTTTTACATATGCCTTTTTTTAAATTATACTCATGCAGTCTCTATACTATGACTTGGACTATTGCAATGACCTTCTAATTGTTATCAATTAGATAAAAAATTTTTCCCTTTTAATTCATCCTCTATGCAGTTGCTAAAATGATATTCCTAAAATATAGATCTTACTATGGCATTCCCCTATTTAAAAATCTTAAAAATTTTCAGTGTCTCAAAGATAAAGTACAAAATCTTTAATATGGCATTTAAAGTTTTTTACAATCTGGGCTGCTACCTGCTTTTCCTGGTTTATTTCTTATTCCTACCCTGTAGGCACTATTTACTTTAGATAAACTGGACTGCAGGCTACATTCCATAATCCACTTTTGAGGCTTGACATAAGTGATCTCCCATTGTCTGCAATGCACTCTCTCCTTATTGCCCCCTCAAAACATCCCTAGCTTCCTTTAAAGCAAAGGAAAAAATTTGAAACCCTCCAACCCTTAATGCTTTCTCCCTCTTGAAATTGCCTTTCAGTTGTTTTCAGTCGAGTCCAATTCTTTGTGATCGTATTTTTGGGTTTTCTTGCGAAAGATACTAGAATGGTTTGCCATTTCCTATTCTAGCTCATTTTACAGATAAGGAAACTGAGCCAATCAAGGTTAAGTGAGTTTCCCCTGGTTGCACAGCTAGTATCTTGAGACCAGATCTGAATTAAGAAAAATGAGTCTTTCTGACTCCAGGTCCAACACTCTATCCACTGTGCCACCTAGCGGCTTTCTTGTCCTCCCTCTCGCCTCCCCCACTTCCAAAACTTTATATTTATTTGCATTTCCTTGTATTTCTTTATAATTTCCTTGATTAACTGACATAACTGTTTTGCATTTGTGTCCATATATTGAATTAAATTGAATAAATAATTATTGTATTAATTGAATTGAATCTAAGAAGTAACCCAGAGACATAGGAGGGGAGAGAGGTAGAGAGATATATTTTCTTGCATAAAAAAGACAAAGAAAATGAAATGGAAAATTATTTGATGGGAGTTGAATGGACTAGAAAACACTGTTCTTTCCATGTACTATTATTGATTTAGATTGTGATCAGTCTTTCAAAAGGCATTTAAAATAAGTAAACTTAGTATAACAGACAGTACACTAAATATTGGGGGGCCCAAGAAAAGCAAAACAACAAAAAAATCTAACAATCTCTGTTCTGAAGAAACATTTTAATTGGAAAGATATTATGTAAATAGATATGTTTATACAATGTATACATACAATATAAAATAAAAATTTTTGGCACGTGTACATTTGGCCTCTGAACAACAATGTGGCCAGCCCAACAGAGTTGTGCTCTTTATAGTAGAGTTGGCAGTCTTGGCAGTTTAGTTCAAGAAAGGAGTTCAGTGCCTGATATGTTATCCTGGAAATCTTCAGAATCTTCCCAAGACAATTCACAAGGAAGTGATTCAGTTTCCTGGCATGGCACTGGTATACTGTCCAGGTATCACAGGTGTGCAACAAGGCTCTGTAGACCTTCATTCAGTCTGGTAGTCAGTCTAAATACCTCTCCTCTTCCACACATTTCTTCAGAGCCTCTCAAACACTGAGCTCCTTCTGGCAATTGTAGACAAACCTGGAAAGTATATTGCCAAGATAAGTGAACTTATCCACAGGGCAAGTACTCACAAGGTGGTAAGAAAGAGTGATTCAAGGACCCTCTCAAGGTCTATCTTAAAAACTTTAGAATTGATGGTTTGACATGGGAGATACTAGCACAAGACTGCCCAGCATGGTGCACACTCATCAGAGAAGGTCCTGTGCTGTATGAGCAAAGTAGAATTGAATTAATTTAGAAGAAGCACGATGTGCAAAGTTACAGAAGCCACATGAAATGTTCACAGGACTATATGTGCCCAATCTTTGGCAGAGCATCCTGAGCTTGTATTGGTCTGATTAGCCAGTCGACTCTAACATAGTGATGTAATTTTGGTCCTCTTCAAGAACAAAGGACAACAACCTAACCTCATATACAATATATGAAAATAATCTGAAAGGGGGGACTACAATAGGTTCTTATTTATAAAAAAGATTTTTTGAAATGTTTCTTTTTTTCCCCAAGTATTATATTACGTGCTAAAGGAATGATAGGAATAATAATAATAGATTACATTTATGTAATTATTTAAGGATTGTAAAGTGCTTTGCATACATCTTCTCAATTGATCTCCCTAGAACCTCTAAGAGGTAGGTACTATTATTATTATTATTGTGCAAATGAGAAAACTGAGGCTCAGAGAGATTAAGGGATGACTAAAGTAGAACTCAATCTGTAAATCCAATACATCAGCTATCATATAGATTCCCTCTCAAATAAGCTTAGCTATTTGTTTTCCAACATTTGTGTTGGAACGTTTGAACCTAAAGTTTTTTTTTCTTACTGAATTCTGTGGGTTTCTATTCCTTCTTTAGATGCCACATGTTAGGAAGAATGTTAAAAAATGAGAATATGAGCAGAGGGAAGGAAGTAGTCATAATGGTAAGGATACTGAAGACTATTCCATATAAGAATCAATAGAAATAAGCAGGTTTGGGGGAGAGGAGAGAGAGAGAGAGAGAGACAGAGAGAGACAGAGAGAGACAGAGAGAGACAGAGAGAGACAGAGACAGAGACAGAAAGACAGACAGACAGACAGAGACAGAGAGACATAGAGACAGAGAGAGAGAAAAGCATTTAAAGAAAGATACATGATTGCAATCTCCAAAGATTATTGGGATAAAACTCATTTTACTTGATCCCAGAAGGAAGAATGAGAAGCAATGAGTAGAACATGCTGAGAGATACAGTCCAGTTTAATTTGAGAAAAAAAATTTCCCTAATAATTAAATCCACTCCCAAATTAAGTAGGATGTCATTAGCTAGTATTGGGTGGGGGTGGGGGGGAATGGAAGGGAGGGATAGAAAATGAACTAGTCAACAAGGTTCTAATTTGAGGATTATGCACAGGACACTGCCTGTTGCCAACTCATGTGAACTTGCTTTTGGAAGGACGTGATGGACCACATGGAATGGAGAGATCTGCTCCAATGCAGATGCTGGGCAGTCAGAGATATTAATCAACTTTCCTGTCTGCTTCAAGCATAGCAAAGGAAAGCTTTTTAACTGGCTGCTGAACCTAACTAAGGTTGCATTTGAAAGCCCCCAACAGAAAAATGAAGAAAAGAAAGAAGCATTTATTTATTAAACACATTTATTAAAACATAATTTGTTAAACATTTATTAAAACATTAAACACCTACTATGTGCTAACTACTGTGCTTTATGCTTTACAAATATATCATAAATCCTCAAAATAACAAACTGGGAGGTAGATACTATCATTAGTCACATACTATCATCAGTCACTAAAGCAGATGATGGTTAAGTGACTTGACCAAGATTGTGAGCAAATATCTGAGACTGGATTTGACCTCAAGCTTTCCTATCTCAAGCATTCTGTCCCACTATACTATTTAATCTTCCACTAAACAATATATAATAATCTTTTCTGATAATAATTGAAGGAAGAAATGCTGTAAGCCTCTGGGTAGGGAGAGAAGCTTCAAGATTTTATAACCTGAGTCACCATAGTGCCTGTGAATGCATGCCACCTTTGCCCCCTGTCTCTTCATATTTGTTCTTTTGAATGAGTATAGGAAACATAATGGACTATAAAGAGCCACTCACTACAGGTCCAAGAAATGTCCAGGAAATCAGAATTTGCTGATAGCTGGGCTCAATGAGTCAGTGCAGTACTGAGAAGATACATGATCAAGCTGACAATAAATTATCAGACAGTCAAGATTCTTCTGTTTCTTGCAAGCAAGGGAAGGATTCCATGCATCAGCTCTGCTGCATTTGAAGTGAAATGGGTGGGATGAATTTATGTCCAAAGAAGAACTGGAACTCTTAATTGAACACCAGATAGATAATTTTGACCATATTAAGTTAAAAAGTTTTTGTACAAACAAAACTAATGCAGTCAAGATTAGGAGGGAAGCAATAAATTGGGAAATCATCTTTACATTTAAGGGTTCTGATAAAGGTCTCATCTCTAAAATATATAGAGAATTGTCTCATATTTATAAGAATTCAAGCCATTCTCCAATTGATAAATGATCAAAAGATATGAACAGACAATTTTCAGATGATGAAATTAAAACTATTTGTAGTCATATGAAAAGGTGCTCCAAATCACTATTGATTAGAGAAATGCAAATTAAGACAACTCTGAGATACCACTACACACCTGTCAGATTGGCTAAAATGACAGGAAAAGATAATGACGAATGTTGGAGGGGATGGAACTGTGAACAGATCCAACCATTCTGGAGAGCAATTTGGAACTATGCTCAAAAAGTTATCAAACTGTGCATACCCTTTGACCCAGCAGTGTTTCTATTGGGCTTGTATCCCAAAGAGATCTTAAAGGAAGGAAAGGCCCCCATATGTGCAAGAATGTTTGTGGCAGCCCTTTTTGTAGTGGCTAGAAACTGTAAACTGAATGGATGCCCATCAATTGGAGAGTGGCTGAATAAATTATGGTATATGAATATTATGGAATATTATTGTTCTGTGAGAAATGACCAGCAGGATGATTTCAGAGAGGCCTGGAGAGACTTGCATGAACTGATGCTGAGTGAAATGAGCAGAACCAGAAGATTATTATACACAGCAACAACAATATTATATGATGATCAATTCTGATAGACATGGCTCTCTGCAACAATAAAATGTCTCAAACCACTTCCAATTGTTCAGTAAAGAAAGCAATATACACCCAGAGAGAGGGATGTGAAATGTGGTTCACAACATAACATTTTCATGCTCTCTATTGATGTTTGCTTGCATTGTGTTTCCTTTCTCTGATTTTTCTTTCTTGTAGATATGATTTTTCTTGCACAAAAATGATGTGTGGAAATATGTATATATATATATGTATTCAATTTGTCAAGTATTTTAACATAATTAACATGTAGTGGATATCCTGCCATCTAGGAGAGGGGTGGGGAGTAGGGGGGAAAAATTTGTAACAGAAAGCTTTGTAAGGGTTAATATTGTAGAATTACCCATACATATGTTTTGCAAATAAAAAATTTTAATAAAAAAGATACAAAAAACCCAAAAACAAACAAACAAACAAAAAAGAAAGTAAATGGTCAAAAACGATAGTGGGATATTATTCATTCATTAGCTTCTTAAACTTTTTCCCTTGTGACCCCTTTTCAACCAAGAAATTTTTACATGACCCAAGGTATATAGGTATATACAAAACATACATTTACTGATAATAAATCATAATTTCACAGCTCCTACATTCAATTACAAGATCCCATATGTAGTTGAAAACCACAGCTTAAGAAGCTGGGGTAGATAATACAAGAGACCTTCAGTACAAAATAGTCTTCGTTATATGAATAATCTTCAGTAGGAAATAGTCTTAATTTCAAAAGTAAACATTGATGTTTGCAAATAAAAATGACTATTGTAAGGGGCAGTATGCCTGGCAGATAGGAAAACTTAAATTGGATTCTAACCTTAGCATTTACTTGGTTGTATGACCATGGGATGCTTAATATTGGAGAAAAACACAACAAAATAGGTGTTGGAGTCAGTAACATTAAAAGAACCCCACAACTCCTTTGGTTGGTACCGCCAGGATTCTGAGTGGAGATAGAATAATAACTTTCCTCTAGGAGGTTCAATCTGCCAGTGGACTTGAGAGTGAAAGGTAGTATGGGTATGTGTGTGTGAGTGTGTGTGTGTGTGTGTGTGTGTGCATGTGTATATATTATATATACATATATATTATATACACATTTGTAAAGATCCTAAGTACCTTCTCTTGTTTCTCTTACTCAAAATGAGGAATGAACTAGTATCTCTCAATTTGTGTCTCACTGTCTCTCTCTCTGTCCTGGAATTCCTCACACATCAGTCTTAGTTAGACATATACCACATACAGAGCATTTCTCCAAATATTCAATACTGAAAATTCTCACATTTTACTTCTTTGGAAAGTAATTTAAAGATGGGTTCCCCAGTACTGAAGGTCTTGAAGTGGGAGCTATCTAACCACTTTTCAGGAATATTATAAGAAAGAATTTCTGTTCTGATTAAATTGGATTTCTGAGTCTCAATTGTCCTCTGGATGAGTTGAGTTTTAGAGCTATACTTTGGAACTTTGGAAGGACCTGTTAATTTGCAATCAATGCCTACAATTTTTCCGACATCCAAAACATATCAGAATACCTTTTTCATTTTTTCAATCTTTTTTCATCCTTTTTTCTTTTTTTCATCTTTTCAATATGAGGATTTCCTTATTTGTCCAAGGGGGATAGATAGAATAAGGAAAAGAGACAAAATTTTCTATCCTCCAATCTAGAGTGCTATGGCTAGTGCTACATCCTTTATAGGATACTTGCTGCGAGCCTGACAAAATTGAACTGAGAGTAGAATTAGGATTCAAGTCAGAAGTATCTTATCTCGGTTCTAGGATAATTTTCAGAAAGCTGACTCTGGTCATTTTCAAACTGTTAGCCTTCTAGCCCATTGCAGGAGGAGACACCCCAGATAATAATGGTCACTGCTGCTTTGCTTAAAGCAAACCACAGATGTTCCATCTCCTCGACAGTCTGAGTGAACAAGAATGATTTGGGAAGCCTAAAGCATCACAGGAGACCTGCAGGAGCGATCCAGGCACATCACAAGGTTTTGGAGATAGAAACACATAATGTGAGTTAGTCGCTGAGGGAAACAGCAGAGTTTAGTAAACTCAGATGGTAACAGATGGGATATTTATTTATTGAAAATGGTGGAGGGCTTTTTATTTGTTGGGAGAGCTGTGTGAGATGTATATCTTTTTTCCCAGAAGCATCTCAAGGGAAACAGCTGTCACACAGTCTCATTCAGGACACTTTAATACAGGACAAACAGTCTAATGGAAGGCAGACAGTTTAAACAGCAGACAGTAACATGAAGCAGAAACCCATTTCAGTTCATTTTACAGCATCACCACTCTTAAAATAAGGTGAAATGTCCCTTCCAGTGGAATAGTACAGTAACCTTTGAGGATTAAAAAGAGTTTTATGCTTTGAGATTATAACAAAACTTAATCTCATCATATAACTTTCCTTGGGAAAATGGTACAAATATTTTTCTAGAGAAATGACTAGGTCTTTGAAAGATTAATTATGAGCCTTCAGTGAGATGATGTAAAATTTAATATGTTTGTTTGGGTATTCAAAAATTAAAATAAATAGATGGCAACTATCTATTTGATGTGGTTTCAATTTTTATCCCTGCCTGCAACCTAGGATATTACACATTTTTCAAGTGTGTACTATCTCCTTGGATGAATTCAGGGACCCATGCCATAAATATTTGATCTTAGATTCCCATGAGCATAGTCATACTTCTTGGTCTCACCTCACTGAAGATAATACTCATTTAGAACTCTCTCCAATTATCTTTTTAACCAAAATACCAAATTATCCACTTTCATAAGTTTTAGAGACTTAAAAGGAATTATTCTGAATCATATGATTATTCTATTTTGATCCAGCCAACTGCAGTAATGCCATTCCCGTATTTAAACCATACTCTAGAAATGGTGAATCTTATTCAGTGATAATGATGGAGGGGTTAAAGTACTAAAAGAAGAGAAGGTAGCATCTCAGGGAGGTCAGTAGAATCTTGGGCAAAGAAGAAAATAGTTACTTATTACAAATGATTTCCATGTGGCCAAATTGATTAATGGAAATTAAATGGTTGGTTCACTAAGCTGCGTAAGATGTAAGACTATGAATTGTTATGGAAATGTAGATAATAAAGGACAAGATATAAGGGCAATCATTCTTCCCAGTCACTTTTCTTTTTTCCTTCCTTCTAGGAATTTTCTAAAAAGGGACCCCATATCATGATGGATAGAACACTGGAATTAAAGTCAAGAAAATGTGTTAAATATCAAATCAGATGCTTATTAGTTTTATGACCTGAGCAAGGGACATTAACATCTCACTATATCAGTTTCCTCATCTGCAAAATAGGGATAATAAGATTACCTTTGTCACATAGTTATTGAGATTATCAAATGAGATAATCTAAATATGTTTTTATTGTATATGTATATATATATAATGTGTGTATATATACATATACACACATATACATCAACAGAAACCAACAAGAACTATATATTCTCTTCAATGAAAAATTATAGTCTTAGTTAAGTTAAATTAAATATTCTTCTCCTCAGTTCCTTTGTGATCTTCATATAGTTTGGAGTCAAGGGCTTTTGCTATGCAGGTCATTCACCTTTGGATAAGCATCTTATCAATGTCCTTCCTAAAATGTAATACCTGGCATAGAAATATATTTTAAGACATAGTCTTATCAGACCGGAATACTATGAAACTCCCAGCTTCTTAAATCCTGACACTATTATTTTGAAAAATTTTATTTTTATTTTTAATTCCAAATTCTCTCCCTCCCTCAAGAAAAGGGAAGAAATTCAATACCATTATAAATAGGAAGTTTTGTAAAATGCATTTCTGTGTTAATCATGTTCTACCCCACCTACCCCTACTCCTAAAAAAAAAGAGAAATAAAAGAAAAAATATTCTTCAGTCTGCACTATGAGTTTACCAGTTCTCTATTTGGAAGTAAATAATATTTATCACATTGGTTTTTTTTTTTTTAGAATTTTCATTGTATTGATAAGTGGCACTAAATCTTTCACAGTTGATTATATTGCTATTACTGCTATATTGTTTTCTTAATTTTGCTCATTCTACTTTGTGTGAGGTCATGTAAGTCATCTCAGTTTTTCTCAAATCTCTTTCTTCATTTTTTACAGCAAAATAGTTTTCCATTACATTTATATACTATAACATTCAGCCATTCCCCACCTGGTAGTCATCTATGTAGTTTCCAATTTTTTTTGCCACCATAAAAAGAGCTGCTATAAATATTTTTTTTTACATGTGAGAACTCCTTTTTCTTTTATTTTCTTGGTCTATATACCTATAGTGGTATTTCTAGGTTATAGAGTATGTACAGTTTCAAATTGTTCTCCAGAATGGTTGCACTGTTTAATACTTTCACCAAAAGTGCATTTTCCTACTTTCTGACATTCCCTCCAGCATTTGTCATTTTCCTTTTCTGTCATATTAACCAATCTGATAGTTATGACAAGGTACCTCAGAGTTGTTTTAATTTGCATTTTTCTATTTAATTGTAATTTAGTGCAATTTTATATGACTTGATAGCTTTGATTTCATCCTCTGAAAACTTCCTATTCAAAACTCTTGACCATTTTTATGTAATTCTTGATGTTATCTAGGATTTTGTTAGCCTTTGTAGCTTCTATACCACACTATTGACTCAAATGGAGCCTGCTATTCACTAACACTCCCAGATCTTTTTCAGATGGATCATTATCATACAATGCCCCACTCCTTTCCCTATTTCTACTTGTGAAAATTGATTTTTTTTAATCCAAAACTTGGGATTTGTCCTTATTAAATTTTATTTTATTAGATTTAATATAACATTATATCTTGTCAAGATCATTTTTAGGTATGGTCCATATTATTCAGTTTGTTCGACGACTCTCCCAGCTTTTTGTCATCCGCAAATATAATATGCTATCAGGAACTGAAAAAAATATTCAACAACAGAAGGCCAAGTACAGATCTCTGAGGCACTATACTAGATCTCTCTGGCACTATTCCATATTAACAAAGAACCAGTAAACTACTCTTTGTGTCTGTCCATTCAATCAGTTCAGAACCTAACTACATATCACATACAACTAATATACTACACAACTACCAACTCACATCACTCCATCTTTTCCCTAAGAATAGAATTATAGACTTTTCCAATTTTTCATCATAATATAAAGTATGGTTTTAGCTTTATCATGACTTACTAGTAGACTTAACATGTCAGAATAAGGAATGAGATTAGGTTGATGTGGCTCATTCTTAATGAAGACATGCTGGATCTTTGTGATCTTTACCTCATTTTTCCAGATGATCATGAACTATCCTTTAAGAACACCTTCTAGTATTTGGTCAGAAATTTAAGTAAGCATTCAACATTTCTAGTTTTCAGGCTCTCTCTCTCTTTTTTTTTTTAAACTGAGACATTTGCCCTTCTCTAACCTTTCTAGTTCTCCATGAACTTTCAGAGATCACTATTGTTGACTCAGCAATCACATTTGTCATTGTATTATGTTACATTGTATTATTTTTTTCAAAACCCTGAGAGATAGTTTATCTGGATCTTGGTGACTTAAACTCCTCAAAAACAGCTAGTTATAAAATGGTCCAATCTTTATGAAAAGCAGTTTAGAATTATGCAAAATTAACTAAATTTCATTTCTTTTGACCCTGTGATCCCATTCTTGAGCATATGTTATTGTTTAGTTGTTTGTTTATATTTGACTTTTTGTTCCAAAGAAGAACTGGAACTCATAATTGAACAACAAATAGATAAATTTGATTATATTACGTTAAAAAGTTTTTGAACAAACAAAACTAATGCAGACAAGATTAGGAGGGAAGTAATAAATTGGGAAAATATTTTTTTTACATTTAAGGGTTCTGATAAAGGCCTCATTTCTAAAATATATAGAGAATTGACACAAATTTATAAGAATTCAAGCCATTCTCCAATTGATAGTCAAAGGATATGGACAATTTTCAGATGAAGAAATTAAAACCCTTTCTAATCATATGAGAAGGTTCTCTAAAACACTATTGATCAGAGAAATACAAATTAAGACAACTCTGAGATACCACTATACACCTCTCAGATTGGCTAAGAGGACAGGAAAAGATAATGATGAATACTGGAGAGGATGCGGGAAAACTGGGACACTGATACATTATTGGTGGAACTGTGAATAGATCCAATCATTCTGGAGAGCAATTTGGAACTTTGCTTGAAAAGTTATCAAACTGTGCATACCCTTTGATCCAGCAGTATTTCTCTTGGGCCTATATCCCAAAAAGATCATAAAGGATGGAACACGTGCAAAAATGTTTGTGGCAGCCCTTTTTGTAGTGGTTAGAAACTGGAAACTTAGTGGATGCCTATCAATTGGAGAATGGCTAAATAAATTATGGTATATGAATGTTATGCAGTATTATTGTTCTATAAGAAATGATCAGCAGGATGATTTTAGAGAGGCCTGGAGAGACTTATAGGAACTTATGCTAAGTGAAATGAGCAGAACCAGTAGATTATTATACACAGCAACATCAATATTATAGGACAATCAATTCTGATGAATGTGATTGTTTTGAACAATGAGATGATTGATGACAGTTCCAATGATCTTGTGATGAAGAGAACCACCTACACCCAGAGAGAGGACTTTGGGAACTGAGTGTGGATCACAACATAATATTCTCACTCTTTTTGTTGTTGTTCACTTGCATTTTGTTTTGTTATTCATTTTCTTTCCTTTTTGATCTCATTTTTCCTGTGCAGCAAGAGAATTTTATAAATATGTTTACACATATTGGATTTAACATATATCTTAACATGTATAACATATATTGTATGGCTTGCCAATATATGGAGGGGATGGGGGAAAGGTCTGGAAAATCTGAAACACAAAGCTATGAAAATTATCTGTACATATGTTTTAAAAATAAAAAAGCTTTTAAAATAATAAAAAAACATATCTGACTTTTTGTGACACATGGACTGTAGCACATCAATACTGTCTATGGGTTTTGTTATTTTTTATTCTTATTTATTTATTTTTTGGGAAAGATATTGGAATGGCTTGCCATTTTCTTCTCTAGTAGATTAAAACAAACAACTAGAATGCCAGATAATTAGAGTGTCTGGAACCACATTTGAACTCAGATCTTCCTAATTTCAATTCTAGCACTCTATCTATTGAGTAACCTAGCTGTCTAGTATTTATGTATTGGTCATAAAGATACCCCCAAAGAAGCTGAAGTCAGAAAAGAATGCCTTATAAATGCAAAAATAGTAGCAAAGAGCTAGAAACAAAGGGAATACCCATCTATTAGCAGGATTATTGAATGAATTGTGTGCTAGTCATTATTATGTTATGATATTATTGTCTTTAAAGGGATGAAAAATCCAGAGGAGAATGAGAAGACTTGTACGAATTGATGTAAGTGAAGAAAACACAATCGTGTACAAATAACAAACTAAGCCACTGTGAATTGAGTCTATGTCACCATAATAACTCTTAATGGTCAGGTTTTTTTTTATTGTTTGCTCATTCTTCCAACCTGTTCCCAAACTTTAGACTTTCTGGTAGGGCTAGGCTCTGAGTACTTCTAAGGGAAATGGCTGGGTTAGTCTTAGGGATGTTGAATGCTGTGTTATTATAGGATCTTAGGGACAGATCAGGATGGAAATCTGCCAGATTTCAATACAACCGAAGTGGTCTGATCCAGCACAAGTCTGACTTTTGCGTTCTTGACCTGACCTGGTTTGGGGTATGAGCAACATGCCTATGAGACCTGCTCTATTTCAGTAAACTGCTGTGAGATTCAGCCAACTAACAACTGATTGGAAAGCTCTGTTGCTTCAGAATGATAGAACCACAGGCTAATTCATGTCCTGGAGATTCTATTGCAGGCTTTGTGAAGGACTGGAAACTGGAACTGAAATTCCACTCTGCTCCTGGGGTCTGAGCCACAAAGCTGCTGCAGCCTTTGGAACTTGCTTCTGGTTTGCCACACAGCCCAGAGACTGTCATCACTTCTCACCTTGAGTGCCACCTGCGGTGCCTAGCTCTTCCTTAGGACACATTGGATCTCTGACCCGGAACTGGCTACTAACCAAAAAAGCTGCCAGATTGCACCGTGCTCTACAGGCAAGTTTAGGTCTCCCTTGCTGGATCAAGGAGCTCATCTTAACCTGTTGCACAGCTTCTTTTACTGCTCAGTGTCTAATCATGGCTAATTTTTGTGGTCAGTGTCTGTAGCCATCTCTGTTTGTTTCCCTATACCAACCAGGACTGGGGGAAAAAATGATTTTTTCCCCTTTGATATCTTGATCAGGATTCAGTCTGGGTTGCTTTCTAAATCTGTTTGGAAAAGTTGTGGGAGAAATATTCCAAGTATATCCTCTAATGCTATATTTGTATCCCTCTCTTACAGGTAAAGAAACTGTGGTAAATGCTGGTTACATGATTGCCCCATGGTCACAGACAGTCTAGGATGGGATTTGAACTTATGTCTCCCTGACTCAGATCCAGTGCTCTATGGTTGTTCAGTCATTTCAATCATGTCCAGCTTCATTACTCAATTTACCTAAACATACTTTTCTTAACTCCATTTTTCAGAAACTTTGATTTTATTCGAGGTTCAGCCAAAGAGCACTTTCTCCATTTGGCCTGACTGGGCAGTTATACCAGCACCATTCCAGGAATAGAATAGCCTCAATTTGCATTGTTTTAGGAAGACTCTAAAGGTCACTTGGCAGAATAAAATACCAGACACCAAGGTTCTTTCTCAAACTAAACTGCCAGGCATTCCAACTCTACTGCAGAGAACACAACTCTGTCGGGCTGGCCCCATTGTTCCAATGCCAAATACACGCCTGCCAAAAAGATTATCTTATGTAGAACTGAAACAGAGTAAGCACACAAGTGGGTCAGAAAAAAACGACACAAGGACACTCTCAAGGTCTCTCTTAAGAATTTTAGAATTGATTGTATGACATGAGAGACACTGACACAGGACCACCCAGCATTGTGTGCACTCATCAAAGAAGGTGCTGAGCTCTATGAGCAAAGCAGAATTGAATTGACTCAGAAGAAATGCAAGATGCACAAAGTTAGAGTCTATCCCAGATGTTCATATGGACTACTTGTGCCTGACTTGTGGCAGAGCATTCTGAGCTGGTACTGGTCTGATCAGCCCAACTCTGACTCGGCTCTAACATAGTGATGTAATTTTGGTCCTCCTTGAGAACAAAGGATAACAACCAAACAACCCCCTCTGACTTCTAATTGTGTACACCAGACATTAGTACCTTTTCCTTGGACTTCCTACAGGGAGGGAGAGAGAAGATGCCTTCCTTCCCACTTCTTCCCCATGGCAACAGAAGTAATTGTAAGAATATGGCAGTGATCATATGTGTCGATCCTCTTTTAATTCAGATTCTGTAATTCTGGGAACCTACTTCTAAAATGTTTTGTTCATTTCCTTCTCTCCATTTAAAGGCTACCATCCTAGGTCAGGTCAGGTCCAAATCACTTCTCTTCTTCACTACTGTAAATCCTCTTCAGTCGTCTTTCTATCTTTAGTCTCTCCCATGCAAAACATATTTCCATATTAACCACATTGAAAGGGAGAAAAAGCCAAAAAAATGAAGTAAAAAATAACAGTCTTCGGGGCAGCTAGGAGAGCAGTGGATAGAGCACCAGCTCTGAAGTCAGGATGACCTGAATTCAAATCTGGTTTCAGACACTTAACATTCCCTAGCTGTGTGATTCTAAGCAATTCGCTTAATCCCCAATTGCCTCAGCAAAAATTTTTTAAAAAATAGTCTTTAATTTGTATTCAGAATTCATCAATTCTCTCTTTGGAGGTAGAAAACATTTTTCATTATAAGTTCTTTGGAACTATCTTGGATTATTGCATTGATCAGAGTAGCTAAGATTCTCACATTTGAACATCATTACAACATTGTTGTTACTATATACAATGTTCTGGCTCAGCTAACTTCATTTTGCATCAATTCATATAAGTCTTCTCAGATTTTTCTGAAACCAACCCTTTTGTCATTTTTTTTTGTAGCACAATAGTATTTTTCTATAACCATAAACCACAACTTATTTATCCATTTAATTTTTTTCCTTTTTTCCAATTTAATATTTTTATTTTTTCAGTTATATGTAAAACACAATTTTTAACATTCATTTTTAAAACTTTGAGTTGCAGCTTCCTCTTCCACCCTTATTAGGAATGCAAGCAATTCAACATAGTTTAGTATTATATGTGTAGTCATGCAAAACATTTCCATAATAGTTGTGTTGTAAAAGAAAACATAAACTAAACAACCAACAAACAAAAATCCTCAAGAAAAATAAAGTTTTAAAAAAGTATACTTCTATATGCTTTCAGACACAGTTCTTTTCCTGGGTCTGGATAGGATTTTTCATCAAAAGTCCTTCAGAGTAGTCTTGAATAGTTGTATTGTTGGGAATATTTATGTTATCTAATCATGTTATAATGTTGGTTTCATTTTATACACAGTACACTTCACTTTGCATCAACTCACATAAGTCTTTCTAGGTTTTTCTGAGAGCATCCTGCTCATCATTTCTTATAGCACAATAGTATTCCATCAGAATCATATATTACAATTTCTTCAGTCACTTCCCAATTTATGTATGTCCCCTCAACTTCCATTTTTTTTGCTCTCAGAAAAGAGCTGTTATAATTTTTTTTACACATAGATCATTTTCCTTTTTTTGCAATATAGGCCTAGTAATGATATTGCTGGATCAAAGAATGTGCATAGTTTTATAGCTCTTTGGGCATAGTTCCAAATTGTTCTACAAAATGATTGCGTTAGTTCACAACTCCATTAACAATGCATTAATGTCTCCTTTTCCACAGATTCATTCCAACATTTGTCATTTCCCTTATCTGTCCTATTAGCTAATCCAAAAAGTGTACTTCAGATAGTACTTCAGAATCATTTTAATTTGCATTTCTCTATCAATAGTGAGTTAGGGTATTTTTTTCATATGTCTATAGATAATGTTGATTTGTTGTTGCCATATATGATGATCTCCTGGTTCTGCTCACTTCACTCAGCATCAGTTCATGCAAGTCTCTCCAGGCCTCTCTGAAATCATCCTGCTGGTCGTTTCTTACAGAGCAATAATATTCCATAACATTCATATACCATAATTTATTCAGCCACTTTCCAATTGATGGGCATCCATTCAGTTTACAATTTCTTGCCACTACAAAAAGGGCTGCCACAAGCATTCTTGCACATGTGGGGCCCTTTCCCTCCTCTAAGATCTCTTTGGGATATAGGCCCAGTAGAAACACTGCTGGGTCAAAGGGTAGCACAGTTTGATAACTTTTTGAGCCTAGCTCCAAACTGCTCTCCAGAATGGTTGGATCCATTCACAGTTCCACCAACAATTTATTAGTGTACCAGCTTTCCCACATCCCCTCCAACATTCATCATTATCTTTTCCTGTCATTTTAGCCAATCCTCTTCAACATTAACCCTTACAAAGTTTTCTGTTACAAATTTTTCCCCCTACTCCTCACCCCTCCCCTAGATGGCAGGATATCCACGACATGTTAATTATGTTAAAATACTTGACAAATTGAATATATGTATACATATTTCCACACTTATTGTTGTGCAAGAAAAATCATATCTACAAGAAAGAAAAATCAGATAAAGGAAATACAATGCAAGCAAACATTAATCGAGAGCATGAAAATGTTATGTTGTGGTCCACATTTCACATCCCTCTCTCTGCGTGTATATGGCTTTCTTCACTGAACAATTTGAAGTGGTTTGAAACATTTCATTATTGAAGAGAGCCATGTCCATTAGAACTGATCCTCATATAGTATTGTTGTTGCCGTGAACAATGATCTCCTGGTTCTGCTCATCTCACTCAGCATCAGTTCATGCAAGTCTCTCCAGGCCTCTCTGAAATCCTCCTGATGGTCGTTTCTTACAGAACAATAATATTCCATAACATTCATATACCATAATTTATTCAGCCACTCTCCAATTGATGGGCATCCATTCAGTTTCCCATTTCTAGCCACTACAAAAAGGGCTGCCACAAACATTCTTGCACATGTGGGGCCTTTCCTTCCTTTATGATTTCTTTGGGATATAGGCCCAATAGAAACACTGCTGGGTCAAAGGGTATGCACAGTTTCATAACTTTTTGAGCATAGTTCCAAATTGCTCTTCAGAATGGTTGGATCCATTCACAGTTCCACCAACAATGTATCAGAGTCCCAGTTTTCCCACATCCCCTCCAGCATTCATCGTTATCTTTTCCTGTCATTTTAGCCAATCTGACAGGTGTGTAGTGGTACCTCAGGGTTGTCTTAATTTACATTTCTCTGATTAATAGTGATTTGGAGCACTTTTTCATATGACTACAAATAGTTTTAATTTCATCATCTGAAAATTGTTTGTTCATATCCCTTAACCATTTATCTATTGAAGAGTGGTTTGAATTCTTATAAATATGAGACATTTCTCTATATATTTTAGAAATGAGGCCTTTATCAGAACCATTAAATGTAAAGATGGTTTCCCAGTTTGATGCTTCCCTCCTAATCTCGTCAGCATTAGTTTTGTTTGTACAAAAATTTTTTAACTTAATATAATCAAAATTATCTATCTGGTGTTCAATTAAGAGTTCCAGATATTCTTTGGACATAAATTTGTTCCATCTCCACAGGTCTTCTGAGAGGTAAACTATCCTATATTCCTCTAATTTGCTTACAAAATCACTCTTCATATCTAGATCTTGAACCCATTTAGATCTTCTTATCTTGGTATGTGGTGTTAGGTGTGGGTCAAGCCCTAATTTCTTCCACACTAGTTTCCAATTTTCCCAGCAGTTTTTGCCAAACAGTGAGTACTTATCCCAAAAGCTGGGGTCTTTGGGTTTATCAAACACTAAATTGCTAACATTATTACCTAGCTTGTCCTGATATCCTATCCTATGCCACTGATCGACTGCTCTATTTCTCAGCCAGTACCAAATGGTTTTGATGACCACTGCTTTATAACATAGTATTAGATCTGGTACAGCAAGGCCACCTTCATCTGCCTTTTTCTTCATTAATTCCCTTGAAATTCTTGACCTTTTGTTCTTCCAAATGAACCTTGCTACTATTTTTTTCTAGATCTGTAAAATAATTTCTTGGGAGTTTGATTGGTATGGCACTAAATAAATAGATTATTTTGGGTAGTATTGTCATTTTTATTATATTCACTCGGCCTACCCATGAGCACTTAATGTTTTTCCAATTGATTAGGTCTGATCTTATTTGTGTGGAAAGTGTTTTGTAGTTTAGTTCATATAGTTTCTGACTTTTCCTTGGCAGATAGATTCCCAAATATTTTATCCTATCATCCGTTCTTTGGAATGGAATTTCTTTTTGTATCTCTTGCTGCTGAATTTTGTTGGTATTTTATAAAAATGCTGATGATTTATGTGGATTTATTTTGAATCCTGCAACTTTGCTAAAGTTGTGAATTGTTTCTAGTAGTTTTTTAGTTGAGTCTCTAGGGTTCTCTAAGTATACCATCATGTCATCTGCAAAGAGTGATAATTTGGTTTCTTCATTACCTATTCTAATTCCTTTTATCTCTTTTTATTCTCTTATTGCCAAAGTTAACATTTCTAATACAATATTAAATAGTAATGGTGACAGTGGGCAGCCTTGTTTCACTCCTGATCTTATTGGGAATGGTTTTAGTTTGTCTCCATTACATATGATGCTTGCTGATGGTTTTAAGTATATGCTACTAATCATTTTAAGGAAAAGTCCATTTATTCCTATACTCTCTAGTGTTTTTAATAGGAATGGGTGTTGGATTTTATCAAATGCTTTTTCTGCATCTATTGAGATAATCATATGGTTTTTGTAAGTTTGGATATTAATATAATTGATTATGCTAATAGTTTTTCTAATTTTGAACCAGACCTGCATTCCTAGTATAAAGAAACTATAAATCACAGAACTCTTTGGGAATTATGGAAAGTATATAAAGATTGTTTTCTTTCATTTTTGAGTTTTTCATTATAACAAGTCAGTAGTAGCTGAGGACTGAAGGGAGCAGAAAAAGTCAGTTACAAGAGAAGCAGCTTCAAGTTGAAGTAGTTGTGTGGATCCAGAGAAACATAGCTCTTATTTTTATTGGAAGATGAGAGTTGGAAGGCAGAATCCTTTTATGAGAAGAACTGGATGGGCTTATTACTCATTAGTGCCATCTACAGACTGAGAGAGCTAAAAACCTCTGAGGGCTTTCCTATTTTGCCTTGTTTTGCTCCCTATCACTTGGGGAGGAAATAGACTTTGAACCTCCTTGCTGTGTTCTCTGCCTATGGGAGAAAAGCTATTGCTTTGCTGAAAGCTGATTAGAGAAAACAAAATCCTCTGCTATTTGAAGATTTGCATGACTCAAAGTTGTAATTTAGCTACATATTAAGAAAGAGGAAATACCACATAGCTTTCCTGCTGTCCTTTTTTTATCCTTTATGACTTGAGAAGAAGTTCTTTATATCCTATAAAGTAAAACTTCTTAAATTGTGGGTCACGACCTCATATGGCATTGTGTACCTGAATGTGGGCATTGCAAAAATTTGGCAACAGTTAAAAATATCAAATCTTCTGTCAAGATTTAATTCTCTATGTAAACAAGCACATCTCTTATTAGTATGCAAATTTGCTTTTGTCTTTAATAAATGGTAAAATTATATACATATATATCAAAAATTCTTTTAAAATACATTTCTTTATGATTTATTATCAGCAAATGTTTCTTTTGCATACCAGTTTTATATACCTATATACCTAGGGTCATGTAAAAATTTATCAGGTAAAAAGTGATCATAAATGGAAAAAGTTTAAGCAGCCATGCTATAGAGAATAAATCTCATTAGTTTGGATAAAAGAAAGCTACTATATCAGCAAGGTGGGTAGGTGACATAGTAAAGAGAGTGCCAGGCTTGGAATCAGGAAAACCTAAGTCAAATTCAGGCTCACACTCAATTTGCCTCAGTTTCCTTATCTATAAAATTTTTTGGAGAAGGAAATAACAAACCACTCTAGTGTTTTGCCAAGAAAATTCCAAATGGGATTCCAAGAAGTTGGACATGACTACATACCATCTGTTTCACTGAAATAGTGTATTGCTGCTGCTTTACTAAAAGATCTTAATATCATTTCAGCAACCTGAAAGGAGCAGAAAGAGCAATAGGAAAGTAGCTTCATCCACAGGGAAAGTGAAGAGGTTTAGAAGTCAAATAATGGACACATGATAGAGACTGTTCCTCCTCCCTTCATTCCCCCCCCAAAAAAACCCTAAAAGAACAAATAAACAAAAAACCCTGCTATTATCCAGATCAGAATCCTCCATTATCCTAAGCACATGGTTAACTATTTATGTGACTCAATTCTACATTTGTATAAGTGTGTGCCTGCCCATTCTCCCTACATGGTGTGTGCACTCATGGGAAAGTGTGACTCAGGTTTCTTGAGAGACTCATTTTTTATTATTCCTACTTTTTCCTTCTATTGTACTTTGAGTGTTGTTGCTTTTATTCTCATTTAGTAACTGCTTTATGCTGAAAATTTAGGAGGGATGGAGCCAAGGATAGTGGAGAAAAGGCAGGGACTCACCTGAACTCTCCCTAAACACTTCCCAATAAATAATGCCTCAAAACAAATTCAAGAATAGCAGAACCCACAAAAAGATGTAGTGAAATTATTTACCAGCTCAACAACTTAAAAGGTCAGAAGAAAAGGTTTACTGCACGAGGATGAGAATAGAATGCAGTCAAGAGAAGATTGCACCAGTGCAGATCAAGATCAGGCTTTGAGGACAACTAAATCAGTGATGGCCGTGAGGTTTCCAGAACTTCTCAGTCCCAGACAGTAAGGGAGTCAGCAACTTGTCAGAAGGAGATTACAAAGGTTCTTTTGTTGGAACTGGGAGTCAGGACTCTGTTGAATTGCCCAAACTTGGATCTGGGTAGCAATCATGGGTCTTGGAGGATCAATATTTCACCAGAATTTGAAGTCAGTGGGGTGGGAAGAAGAGGGATTGTGGTCACCCACAGACTAGTGCACAGTATAGGAAACTAGTAAACATACCTTTCCCTAAAAAAATAAAAAACTTACAGGTTCCCAAAATTACCACTGAAAAGAAATGCACAAAAAAACTGAAGTTGTGGATAGTGCCCCCATTCTGGAAACAGAGCCCCACTTTAATATTGAGTCAAAAGTAGAAAATGAGCAAAATGTAGAAAAAAATCCTGATTGTATAAAGTTACTAAAGTTACTATGGTGACAAGAAAGACCAAAACACAAATTTAGAAGAAATCAAAATTGAAACTCCTATATCCAAAGTGTCCAAAAAAAAAATGAATTGCCCAAGGCCAAGAAAAAGCTCAAAAAAGAATTTAAAAATCAGAGAGGTAAAACAAATGGGTTCCAAGAAACCATGAAAAAAAGTCAGCAGCTTGATAAAGAAGCCCCCCCAAAATCCCCCCAAAAATGAACAATAGCCAAAAAAACCCTGTATAAAACAATACCTTAAAAACAGGATATGTCAAATAGTAAGAACCACAAAAACCCAATGAAAAGTCAGGGGATGGAGCCAAGTTGGCAGAATAAAGTCAGGAAGCTGCTTGAGGTTTCCCAGTTTCCCTTGAAAACCACATGAAACCAACCTCTGAAGAGAGTCTAATGAATGAAAACATTCTCCAGCTGAATATAGATTGCAAGAACTTCAGGGAAGGTCAGTCTGACTAAGGTGAAAGGGATATTCAGCTCAGCTCAGATGATGTCTGGAAAAACCAGTGACAGAGGGTTTTAATCACAGAAGATCAGCTACTGAGACCCCGGTCCTGATTTAATAATGGAGCAGATCAGTGGGACAACCTTCAATTCCAGGTCGGAAGGCAAATTGCCAGCTAGGAAAATCAGGCTGTTTCTTGGAGAAAGCAAGTATGGCTACCCTTTGCTGTGAACAAGACATCAAACACAAGTGGCCCCTGTGCTGAAAGCCAAGAGCTGCACAGCAAGCTTAGGACAGCATCTCCTTCCCCCCACAGGAAGCACTTGACCATAAAAGGCACAAAAGAGGGGAGGGAGAGAAGGAAAGAAAGAACTTAATCTATAAAGGGTACTATGGTGACAGGGAAGACCAAAACACCAACTCAGACAAGGATGAAAGACCCGCAGGGAAAATCTCAAAGAGTGATATGAATTAGTCTCAAGCCCTAAGAGGCTTCTTAGAGATACTCATAATAGATTTTAAAAGACAATTAAGAGAGGTAGAAGAAAAAATGAGAAAAGAAATGAGAGGTATGCAAGAGAGATTCAACAATTTGCAAACGAAAGTGAAAAAAATGACTAAAGAAAACAGTTTCTAGAGGCAGCTAGGTGGTGCAGTGGATAGAGGAGGATCTGAATTCAAATCTGGTCTCAGACACTTAATAGTTCCTAGCTATGTGACCCTGGGCAAGTCACTTAATCCCAATTTCCTCAGCAAAAAAAAACAAACAAATAAAAAGAATTCCTAAAAAATACAATTAGATAATTAGATAATACAAAAAAAACTCCTTGAAAAGTAGAATTAATCTGGAGAGCAATTTGGAGCTATGCTCAAAAAGTTGTCAAACTGTGCATACCCTTTGACCCAGCAGTGTTTCTACTGGGCCTATATCCCAAAGAGATCTTAGAGGAGGGAAAGGGACCCACATGTGCAAGAATGTTTGTGGCAGCTATTTTTGTAGTGACTAGAAACTGGAAACTGAAGGGATGCCCATCAATTGGAGAGTGGCTGAATAAATTATGGTATATGAATGTTATGGAATATTATTGCTCTGTAAGAAATGACCAGCAGGACAATTTCAGAGAGGCCTGGAGGGACTTGCATGAACTGATGCTGAGTGAAATGAGCAGAACCAGGAGATCATCATGCACAGCAACAACAGTATTACATGATGATCAATTCTGATAGACATGGCTCTCTGCAATAAAGAAATGTCTCAAAAAAAAAAAAGAAATGATACCGTAACATAGTCCTTTAATGCTTTCTGTGAATGTTTGCTTGCATTTTGTTTTCCTTCTTAGGTTTTTTTTTTCTCTTTCTAGATCTGACTTTTCTTGCGCAGCAAGATAACTGTATATATATATATATATGTATATATATATATATACATATATATATATATACACATATTGGATTTGTCATAAAATGTAACATATTTAACATGTATTAGAATACCTGTCTTCTAGGGGTGAGGGTGGGAGGAAAGAGGGGAAAAATTTGGAACAAAAATTTTGTTACGGTCAATGTAGAAAAATCACTCATATGTTCTGTAAATAAAAAGCTTTAATTAAAAAAAAAAGAAAAGTAGAATTAATTAAATGGAAAAAGAGATACAAAAGCTAACTGAAGAAAATCACACATTAAAAACTAGAATCCGGCAAATGGAAGTTAATAACTCTATGAGACATCAAGAATCAGGGAAGCAAATTAAAAGGAAGGAAAAAATGAAAGAAAATGTAAAATACCTCATTGGAAAAACAACCAAACTGGAAAATAGATCCAGAAAAGACAATTTAAAATTATTGGTCTACCTGAAGGCTATAAGCAAAAAAAGAGCCTGTATAGCATTCTTCAAGAGATCATCAAGGAAAACTGCTTTGGCATACTAGAACCAGAGAATGAAATTGTCATTGAAAGAATCCATTGATCATTTCCAGAAAGAGATCCCACAAGGAAAACCCCAAGGAACATTGTTGTAAAACTCTAAAAAATACAAAACTCCATAAACCCAAGGAAAAAATATTGCAAGCTGCTAGACAGAAACAATTCAAGTATCAAGGAACAATAGCCAGGAGGTCCTGGAAGCTTGGGTTGGAGGGCCTAGGCCCTAGAATATCATATTCCAAAACGCAAAGGACCTGGAATAACAACCAAGAATTATAGATTGTCAATGATGTAAAAGATTTTCAATCATTTCTCTTTTTTTCTTTCTTTCTTTATTAAAGCTTTTTATCTGCAAAACATATGTATGGGTAATTCTTCAACACTGACCCTTACAAATCTTTCTGTTACAAATTTTTCCCTCCTAGTCCCCACACCTCCCCTATATGGCAGGAAATCCACTACATGTTAATTATGTTAAAATACTTGACAAATCGAATATATGTATACATATTTCCACACTTATTGTTGTGCAAGAAAAATCATATTTACAAGAAAAAAAATCAGAGAAAGGAAACACAATGCAAGCAAACATCAATAAATTGTAGTGGAAAAAGAGGAAAGTGGAGGTAAAATGGGACAAATTAGATCACATGAAGAGACACAAAAGATCTATTACAATAGAGGTAAAAAAAGGAGGGGGATGAGCATTGTCTGAAGCTTAATCTCTTCAGTTTGGCCTCAAAGAGGGAATAACATATTCATTCTTACCCCCATGAGAAAGTAAGAGAAAAAAGGAAAAAGAAAAGGGAGGGGATGGATAGAAGGGAGAAAAGAAGCACAAGGAGAAATGGGTAAGGGAAGGGAAGAGGGATGATAGAAGGGAGGGCAGGTTGAGGGTGGGGTAGATTTAAAACAAAACACTTCTAAGGAGGGACAGGATAGAAAGAGAGAAGAAAAGTATATGCAGGGGAGAAAATAGGATGGAGGGAAATACAGAGCTGGTAATCAAAACTGTAAATGTGAATGGAACGAATTCTCCCACAAAACAAAAATGAATAGTAGAGTGGATTAAAAAAAACACAATCTTACAGTATGTTGTTTATAAGAAATACATTTGAAACAAAGAGATACATATAAAGTAATGGTGAAAGGCTAGAGCAGAATTTATTATGCTTTAGCCAAAGTAAAAAAAAAAACGGGGGGGAGGTAGCAATTCTAATATCAGATGAAGCAAAAATAAAAATAGATCTAATTAAAAGAAACAAGAAAGGAAACTCTATCTTGTTAAAGGGTAGAATACACAATGAAGTAGTATCAATACTAAATACATACACAGCAAAAGGCGTATGGCTTCTTTTGTTGTGGCAAAGAATTGGAAATTGATACACATCACTTGGGAATGGCTGAATGAGTTATGGTATATGAAACTAATGAAATATTTTTGTTCTATAAAAATGATAAACAAGCTAATTTTAGAAAAACCTGGAAAGATTTACATGAACTGATGCTGAGTGCCAGCAAAACATTGTATGCAGTAATACAAGATTTCATGATAATCACCTATGAACAACTTGATTCTTCTCAGTGGTTCTGTGATCCAAGGCAATCCTAATAAACTTTGGATGGAAAATGCCATCTGTATCCCGAGAGAACATAGCATGTGGTGAATATCTATGTTCACTTTTTTCTTTTTTTTATGGCTTTCCCCTTTTGTTCTGATTTTTCTTTCCCCATATGAGTCATGAAAAAATATGTATTTTTAAAAAATAAATGTACTTGTACAACCAGGAAAAAAACCAATTTTTAAAAACCAATGAAGAAAAGAAGTCTTTGAAAAGCTGAATTGTCTAAATGGAATAAAAGATATATAAAAACTCACTGAAGACAACTTCTTAAAAACAGAATTGATCAAATTGAAAAAGAGGTACAAAAATCCATCAAAGAAAACAACTCCTTAAAAAGTAGCATTGTTCAAATGGAAAAGGAGATACAAAAACTCACTGATGAAAATAAATTCTTAAAAATTAGAAATGAACAAATGGAAGCTAATAACTTCATGAGACATTAAGAAAAAATAAAATCAAAAGAATGAAAAGTAGAAGAAAATATGAATTCTCATTGGAAAAAGAACTGTCTGGAATTCTTTGGAGATAACATTACAACACATTGCTGGTACCTCAATAATTGTACTACTTGAAAGACATGATAAAGAAAAAAAGAATCTACATCTATTTCAAGAAGTTATGGGAAATCAAGGAAAACTGCCGTGGTATTCTAGATCCAGAGGGTGAAATAGAAATTAAAAGAATTCACTGTTTACCACCCTCAAAGAGATCCCCAAATGAAAACTCCCAGGACTATTGTAGCCAAATTCCTTGGCTCTGAGATCAAGGATAAAATATTGCAAGTAGACAGAAAAAATAATTCAAATAGCATGGAGCTACAGTCAGAATAACACAAGATTTAGCAGTTTCTACAGTAAAGAATTGAGGGGCTTAGAATTTGATATTCCAGAAAGCAAAGAAGCTAGGATTACAACCAAGAATCACCTTCCCAGCAAAACTGAATGTAATCCTTGGGGGCATGTGGAGGGGAGAGGGAGATGGATATTTAATGAAATAGAATTTCATAAAAAACCAGAGCTGAAAAAAAATTGATTTCCAAATATAAGACTCAAAAGAACCTTAAAAAGGTGAACAACAGAAATCATAAGGGATTCAATGAGGTTAAACTGTTTATATTCCTACATGGGAAAATTATACTGTAACTCCTAAAACTTTCTCATTATTATTAAAACATTTCTCATTATATACTGTGTGTTTATATGCCCACATAAACACATAACTACGTGTGTGTGCATATACATACCCACATATACATATGCATATATATGTATATATATGTCACATATAGACAGCGGGCACAGATTTGAGTGGAATATAATGGGATGATTATCTAAAAAATAAAATCAAAAGTTGAGAAAGAATAATGCATATGCAATCTTTATCCACCGATCCTCCAACTCTGCTATTTTCTCCTCTAAGATCTTTTGAGGGGGTCTTTTTAAGTCATATAATTTACCCCATTCTTCTTCTCTCTTTCCTCTTCTTCTAGTTCATGACTTCAAAGCTAGTTTAGTTTATGATTCTTTAGACTCCTTCAGGACTCTGCCTTCCTTTACCCTACAAGCTTTATTAGCTCCTTTTTGTTGATTTTTGCAACCTCCTTGAGGGCAGGAATTTTTGCTTTTATTTGTATTCCCAAAGTTTAGTACAATGCTTAGCACATACTAGCATTCCTTTGATCTTTCATTGTGACTGCTTTGTGTAAATGCACAATATACATATTGGGGTAAAGGATCTATAGTTGATTAGTAGTTTGAGTGTAAATATCTATAGAGGGCTATTCCTAGGATCCTGAGGAATTATAACCATGGGACTGCCCCTCACAGAACACTATCCAGACCTGCCAATACTGAAATATTTTGGAAGTAAGTCAATGCCAGATGAAGAAGAGAGAAAGCTCCACAAGAATTAGGAGTGAGTGATACATCTTTCTCTATGTAGGAGCTACATATGGAATATAAAGGCAGCCTGTAGTATTTTTTTAAATATGTATCTTTTTCCCAATTTCAAAGTTATATCCCTTCCTAAGGATATAATTCATATTTGGAAGCATCTTATATTCAGATAACTAGAAGTTATATTTGGTTAACTAGAAGTTAACAGGTAAAGACATCTTTTCTACAGTATTTTTCAATTAATAAACTGTGTTATGATTGTCTCAATAACAGAAAAGAAAACTAACATTGCTAGACAGAGGAAATCTGGTCAATGAGTATAGGAGTGAAGTCCCTCTCATAAGGATGTGGCTCCAACCTTTGCCTGAAATGAAACTTTGCAATAATAAGTTGATTTATAGCTAAAAAAACCTGGTATTCGATTGTCTTGAATGAACATTCTCTTCCTGTTTCCCACCACCTCAGGACTTCTTTTAAAGGCAATTTATTCTTTTGTTTCCCAGATAGATTTCTGGTCTTTAGACTTGGAGCTTAGACTCCCCCAGACAATGGGAGAAAAGGTCAAGGGGGTTGTATTTAATCTCAGGTTTTGCAGTTTGTACTTTGCACTTGGTTGACTGATGCTTTGTTGGTTGGGAGCTGCTCTTTCTTGGGAGACCGTAATAAATCCCTTTTTGCTTTTTCTTATCCTGAGAGTCTCTGATTTTAATTTGGATTCACTGTCCCACACAAACATAATGTCCAATTTTGACTTCAGAGGGCTGAAAGAAAGTAAGGCAATGGCTCTCTGCTCTTTTGGGAGAGCTGGTGGAATGTGTCCTATATTGTCAGATATCTTCAATGGGTTGCTTTGTTTTGCTTCATTACTTTGTTACCAAGGTGCTTTGTCCTACCTAAAAAGACAAAAGTGAAAAATTTCCTGTCCTCAAGTAGCTTATATTCTATCAAGTGAGAGGACATGTTCATGCATGTTGTAAACATATTATAAACAGAGGACAAATTAATAACCCAGGAAAGGCATGAGCAGTTGTAAAGATCAGAAAGTATTTCATATAAAAAATGGTATTGCCTTCTGAAGAGCTCTAAAGAATCTAAGAAAAAAAGTGACATTATTGTAAAAAAAAAAGAGTTAAAAAATCTATTGTGTCATATGCAAAACATGAAAACAGTTGCCAAGGGTCATCTCATGGGATATTAAGCCTGGAGAAGAGAAGGGTAAGTGGTACTTCAAGTTGCATTTTCAAGTATATGAAGGATTTTGAAAGAAGATAACATGAATATTATTTCTCATGTCTGAGTGTGGCAGTGTATGTGGCAGTACATATGGAAAACAATAAAAATGAAATAAAAATTTTTAAAGACATTTTTGTTAAACATAAGAATAATTTCTTGGCTATTAAGATGGTGAAGCTTAGAAAAAAGCAAATGAAAAAAGATTATGATATCTCCAGTCTAATAGATTTCAAGAAAATTCCACTATTTGTACTGAATAGATTAAATCCTCTTACCATTCTGAGGAACTAAATAAAATGATAATTCAAGGTCATACTAATTTTAGTAATCATATGAACAAGCATGGAGAAAGTGGACTCTCTGTGAGATTATTATGGTTGTTTAGTCATTTCAATAGTTCCAAATTCTTCATGACTGTATTTGGAGATTTCTTAATAAAGTTACTGGAATGATTTGCCATTTCTTTTTACAAATGAGAAAACTGAGGCAAACAGGGCTAAGTGACCTGCCTAGAGTTGCACAGATCAAAAGTGTCTGAGGCCAGGTTTGAACTGAAACAAATTTGAAGATTTGAACAGAGGAATCTTACTGACTCCCAGATGATGCTATGTCCTTTGAGCCACTGTCCAGCGAGGTGAGATGTGATCACACCAAAACCTGCTGTTTTGGAAACCATGTGGTGTCTATGGATCTAAGATCACATTCATGTAGTAACTCTCCAATTTTGTAGACAGGAACCTATTCACATCCTTAGCCCTTGTGGTTCTTATACATTTCCTTCCAAAAATCTTAAAAAGGGGACACATCAAATAGATTAGGGACTTTCCTATAAGTCTCTTAATATTATATGTGTATGGCAAGAAAACTTCTCTGATATTAGGCACTTTTGCTATGCAAACAACTCACTTTCTAACATATATTTCTTTATTGGTCTATTTTATTCTGATTTTTGGATACAGTTCATCATTGATAAGAGCAACAATCTATTTACTGGATGACTCACAATTTTGACTCTAGAACAGGCATTATTTCATATACATATAAATTTTTAATAATGGAGAAGCTCTCTTAGGTATTCATTCAGTAGTCTATCAGAGTCTTTGCAATAGGCATTCCATTACCAATAAAAATTATTTAAATTACGTATGATTTAAGAAGGAAGAAGGTATGACATTTTGACAGAAGAGAAAATTAATTACTAGAATAAAACAGTGATCTGTGATGTTGATTGTAATTTAAAGTACAGAGAGAAAGGTCAACTCTTCTTCCGGATTTTATTTGGCTTTAGTATAATTATGTTTAGGCAAAAAAAAAATTAAACTCTTAATTGCAAGATAATGTCAGTACTTCAGAGAGCATTTCCCATCTAGAATAAAATATCACAATTACTATTTCATTAATTTAAAACTTTTATTGAATATAAATTATCTAGAAAGAAAAAAATATATACTCATATTTAAAGATGTTTGAAATTGGCCAAGTAATTAAAAATAGGTAATATATCTGTATTCCAAAGAGATCATTAAAAAAGGAAAAGGATTTACATGCATAAAAATATTTATAGCAGCTTTTTTTGTGATAGCAAATAATTGAAAATTAAAGGAATGTCCATCATTTGGGGAACAGCTGAGCAAACACTGTTATACAAAAGGAATGGAATATTATTGTGCTATAACAAATGATGAGCAGGATGGTTTCAGAAAAATGTGGAAAGACTTACATGAACTGATGCAAAGTGAAATGAGCAGAACCACAACATTGTACACAATAACATTGTGCAGTATTCAACTATGATTAACTTAGCTCTTCTCAGTAACACAATGATCTAAGATAATTTCCAAAAATATGATGGAAAATTCTATCTATATCCGGACAAAGAACTATAGAGTCTGAATGCAGATTGAAGTACACTATTTTCACTTTTTTTGCTGGCTTTTTCCTTTTGTTCTGTTTCTTTTTTCACAACATAATTAATATGTAAATGTTTACATTATTGCACATGTATAACCTATATCAGATTGCTTGCCATAGTGGGTAGGGGAAGTAGGAGGGAGGGAGAAAGAAATTGAAATTTAAAATTTTATAAAAAATGAATGTTGACAATTATCTTTACATGTAATTGGAAAAAATAAAATACTATTTTAAAAAACTTTGAAAAAAAAGGAAAAACCTATGCTAGTAATTTTTAATCACTTTTAAACTCTAATCTTACTATACTTAGGTAAACATATAATTTATACACAGATACAATGTAAAGCAGGCCCAGTTTTAAGAGAGGACTTGTTTTTATGTTTTTCTAAGAGTTAAATAAAACCAATTCTATTTGGCCCCAACACCGAGAAGTTAACGCTGGAGGAGTGGAAAGGGTATAGTATGTGTCTCCCTATAACTATTGCATATTTTACAATAATTGTCAGGACTTTAGTGCCATGCCTACAATTCTAAAAAAATAATGATGAGTCACATACTATTTACATTCTCTTGACTAGAAATTATCAATAAAAATGTGACAAAATTTAGATATTGAAAATTTTCAAAAAAGAATCATTAAAAGAACCTTACTTCATTTTTCCTATCCTTCTTTTATCTTTACGTATTATTTAATCAACCAATAGATAGTTGTGTCCCCATGATAAGGGATACCAAGAAATAAAAGATAAGAGTTATGTCCTCAAAGATTTTACAACCTGTCTGGGAAATGGGCCACTCTATAAACACTAGTAACTTTTGGAACAGGCCAGATGTGGACCCTCATGTCCTTTAATTCAAATCTTGTGAAATTTTCAGCAGTATTTTATCTCTCTGACTTCCTTACTCTCATTCATGTCAGAATAATGTGAATCCATTAATTCAAATTAAAGATATTCAATTAACTATTTACTACATTAAAGACTCAAATAAGTAGTAGCATTGAAAGAAAAGACATTTGAAGTAGTCTTTCTTTTGGCAAGGGAATTGGTGTTAAATGATTCACCTAGAATCTCATAGCTAGTAAGCATCAAGTGACTGAGGCTGGATTTGAACTCAGATTCCCTGACTCCTGAGCCAGTGCTCTATCCATTGTACTACCTAGCTGCCCCTGTGACCAAGTCTTACAAAAATATTGGCATATATTTACTCGATCTATAATCTTATTCCCTTCCATTTTTCCTTCCTCTTCTTCCTCAGGTCACTTCCTCTTAAGGGAAGGGAATGGGGAAAGAGAATTCTTGTTCAATTATGAGTGAGACTAGATGGTTTTTGATATCCTTTCCAATTCTGAGATTTTATGATTTTGTGCTTATAGGCTAAAAAATGAGCTCTTCAAAACTTATAATTCCAATAGGAAAGGTATAGAGAAAATCTCTTTCTACAAGGGGTGGAGATGAAGGAGTTGACTAGACAGCTTTGGCAAATCTGCTTAAAGCTAGTGCTACTGACTGCTTATTAAGTTGCTGTCTTGTACATAGTTTCCCGGTCAGTCTCTCCACATAGTCATAAACCCAAAAGACTTTTATATATTTTCTATATTTTACAAAGTCTCTTTACTGATTTTCTGTGCTATGGATTCCAACAATGGAGATTTTTTTTCTCTTCCAAAGAGTATTCAAGTTCTGACCTTAGACATCCTGGGATTTTAATTCTTCCCCACCTTATCTGGTCCTGTCACACTCAAAAAAATAACAATTCAAAATAGTAAGGGATAAGTATTAGGAGCTTAATATAGACTGATAGGAGAAATAATTTGTCTCCTTTCCCTCTTTCCTTTGGAGCTTTCTAAACACTGAGCTAGCTCTGGCAATGCTTGTATTAATCTCATTATCAACATGGTCATCCCTGGAAAGCATACTTCCAAGATAAGAAAACTTATTCACAGCATTCAAAATTTCATCATTTGCTATAATTGATGGGTCCATATGAGGATGGTGTGGTACACAAGCAGCAGAGAATTGATTCATATTTTCTTGCATCTCAGCTTCAGAGGCTGCATTGAGCATGCACCAATATTCCCTCCACTTTAGTTTTGGTTTGTAGCCTTTTCAAGTTGAAAAAATTACCATCAGTGTGGTAGAGCTGACTTTGATTCCGTTTGTCTTCTTCATTGAAAGTATTCTACAACATGGCTGAAAATATCATGCTAAAAAAACATGGGAGCAAGCACATAGCCTTGTTTCATTCCATTGGTGACAAGGAAAGCTCAAGAACATTGCCCACTGTCCAGAAGCTGGACAAATATGCCATCATGAAACTGATGTACTCTACTGATGAACTTCTTTGGGCAACCACATTTTTTTTCCTAAGCCCTCATGACTGGCCATATCAAAGGGCTTAGTCAGACCTACAAATGTATACAGACTTTTGTGATACTTTTGTATTTTTCCTGGAGCTGTCCAGCAGTAAACACTAAATCTATTGCTTGGTTCCTCCTGGAGCCACAAAGGCTCTCAGGTAGATGATCTTTTTTTTGGACTACCAAACTGAAGTTCTCCAGAGCCACTGTGCTGACCTCATTGTTGTATGCCTGTGAAAGTTATAGACTGACTATACCAGCATTATACCAGGAAACTGAATTGCTTCCATTTGAATTGTCTTAGAAAGATTCTGAAGATCCCCTGGAAAGATAAGGTACCAGTCACTGAGGTCCTTTATAAAAAACTAAACTGTCAAGCATCCCAACTCTACTAGAGAGCACAACTCTTGCTGGACTAGACCCATTGTTTGAATGCCAAATGTACACTTGTTAAAAAAAATTATAGAGAACTCATATAAGACAAATGCTTACAGGGTGGTCAGAAAAAGTGATACAAGGACACACTCAAGTTGTCTCTGCATCAATTGCTAGGGAGACACTAATAGGGGACCTACAATCATGGCATGTCCTCATCAGAGAAGGTGCTGTGCTTTGAGTGAAGTAGAATTAAATTACCAAAAGAAACATGAGATGCACAATGTTATAGAAGCCACCCTAAATGTTCATAGGGTCTATATGTGTCCCACGTGTGGCAGAGCATTCTGAGCTCGTATTGGTCTGATCAGTCACAATTGGACACACTTAATATAGTGATGTCATTTGGTCCTCTGAGAGAATGAAGAGCAACAACCAACCAATGAACCAACTAGGAGAAAGCAAGCATTTCTTCTAGGATTGTTTAGGGAAGATTTTACAGAGAAGGTAGTAATTGTTCTGCCTAAATAATTTATTTTTAAGTGCCTGCTATGTGCAAGCATTGTATAGACTGTTTATTTCAAAGATGAAAAACCACCTGCATTAAGGAACTTACAATTGAATATAGGGGATAAGAAACATGACTAGCTAGTTGGCCCAGTGGATAGAGTACCAGATCTGAAATCAGGAAGATTCATCTTCATAAATTTAAATTTAGGCCATAGACATTTACTATGTGACACTGGTCACTTAACTTTGTTTTCCTCAAGTTCCTCATCTATAAAATGAGCTGGTGAAGGAAATGGCAAAATACTCCAGTATTTTTGCCAAGAAAACTCCAAATGAGGTCCCAAAGAGGCAGATACAGCTAAATAATAAGAACAACAACAAAGACTGAAAAAGAACATGATACATATATAATTTTTGCTTTTGGATAGCAGTCACATCATATTTCAAGTTCTTCTATATAATCCTCTATGTTGACTATGGGTGGTCTTATTTCTCATATATTTCCACTTTACTTCCCACCCAATTTCCAAATGTTTTCACGAAAAAAATGCTCTGGACGCTTCTAGGAAACATAAATTGCAGCTTGCTAATTTAATCTAGTAATTCTTAATCTTTTTTGTACCATGATCTTTTTTTTTTTTTAACAATCTAGTGAAACCTATCAATTCCTTTGCCAGAACAATGCTCTTAAGTAAATAAGTCAATAAACAATTGCTAAGTGCTTATGATATATCATATTTTGTACTAAGTGCTAGATAAAATTTTTAAAAAAAGATTAAAAAAAGGAAATCAATCCTATTGAAATATCATTATCAAATTATTTTAACAAAACTAGTTCACAGACCTCAGGTTAGAAACATCTAATTCAGTTTGAATAACAACCATAAATTTAGGTCACTTTTATTTAACAATTTACATTTTTTTTGGCTTTCTTTCCATCTTTTATTTTTTTTTAATTTTATTTTATTTGCATAACATATGTGTGGGTAATTCTTCAACAATAACCCTTACATAGCTTTCCGTTACAAATTTTTCCCCCC